>JARSSU010009434.1:0-63322 GCA_029619165.1 Eurosta solidaginis | reverse complement strand
GGTTATATCAACTCAGTTCGTCGCCCTGATCAATTCGGTATACTTATGGTGAGCCTATCTTCTATATCTCTCAACGTTACAAACATCGGACCAAAGTTAATATACCATTCAATGTTCATGAAAGGTATACAAATCTACTAGTCGACATTACGTATAAGAAAGGCGGAGAGAAGTTGATTTCAACTTATAAGACAGCCAGTTTGAACAGAAAAAAAGTACGACCCATCACGCCACCACATCCCTATTTTTTACCACTTAAATAGATGTAAATATTAGAACCATGTTCGGGAATGATAAGAGCAAAAATTTAAGTAGGACTAGTAAAATTTCTACTTCTTCTGCATTAGTTCAGAAACTAGTGGTAATTCGCTGCATGATAGTCATCCGCTAACGTTGCATATTATTTGAAGAGATATATTGCTTTGCTTTTTCTAAAAATTCTCTAATAATTACGTTTTTTTGGGCATTAGGCAAATCAGTACCTCTCTGCTTTTTCTATTTCTATTCTATGCGCTCTTTATGATGACGAACTCACGTCTTCTGCTTTACGATCCCCTCCTTACTATCGCTTTCATTATAAGTTCAAAATACATTGTCAGGATATTGTACTATCAGAATACTTAGATATATAACACAGACAGTTAAACACTTAAATAAACATATATGAAAAACAATTTTACGAATAGGCAATAAATAATTCTTGTCTGGCAAATTTTATGATCTGTAATCTATTCGTAGTAATTATACCCAGCTGTAGTTGTACACAGGGTATTATAACTTTGATTGGATAACGGTTGGTTGTACAGGTATAAAGGAATAGAGATAGATAGAAAAATCAGTACCGAAAAAAATTGATGGAGACATGCCGTTCCGTCCGTCCGTCGTCCTCTGTCCGTCCGTTCGTCTGTCGCTAACACGATAACTTGAGTAAATTTTGAGATATCTTCACCAAATTTGGTACACGAGCTTATCTGGACCCTGTATAGGTAGGTATTGAAAATGAGCGAAATGGGATGATAACCGCCGCCCCTCTTTATATACTGTGACGAATATTAGCAACACTAAGGGATACTATCATCTCTAAGGCGATAATAAGCAGTAAATTGTATGCACATCAACAAAACAATCATTATGTCTACCCATATGCCCATACAAGCAGCGGAGAGCAACGCACAAACACATGCATACATCTGAGATACCCCCAAAGTAGGCAATAATTTGTGCAAAGTATCACTCACATATACACGCGCATTTGCGAAGCTATAAATGTAGTTATAGCTGGTAATTTTATACCTGATAACTAACTAGTTAAATTCTAGAAACAGAAGCGCCTAGAAATATGTCAACGAGGAAATCAAACAGTATAAACGCAGCAACAGTTGAGGCACAAAAAGTCAGTTTGATCTAAGCAAGCTATCAGTTGTGAAGTATAAGTATTATGAAGTAGTCAAATAAAAACCATTGGTATTATCGAATACTGGAGTTATTTATTCAACAGTTAGTGTTCGAACGTTAGCAGAAAGTTGCAAATAAGCAAATTACAGTAAATTCGTTACAATATATCTATAACATTTTTGAAAACACAAAAAACCTGATTATTTAGTAAATAATACACATAAAATGTTGAAATTTGACGTGAGGACTGATATTGAGGCTCTCGATAAAATTTGAAAAATAGTTTTGTAAATGCGCGTGGGACCGCCCACACTTGTGATAAATCAATTGCACAAATATTATTAATCATAGCTAACAAGATTCGGCAGAGAGTTTGCTTTTAATATAAGAACGCTGTGAAGAAAATAACACGAAATCGGTTAATGACCACGCCCACTTTTATATAAAAGTTTTTAATAGGGTCTTGGACAAATAAACTAAGCTATATCTTTGCAAAATAGAGCTTTATATCATGGTGTTTCATTTGATTTCCAATTTAAATAAAAATGGGCGTGCACCGCCCCTTTTATGACTAAGCAATTTTCAGAATAGAACCATATGTATATTATTATTGCGCAGGCTTGTAACACTATTACGTACACAAACCAAACAACAACAGCATTTCAAGTGTACAGCTGAGTATGTAATGTTCGGTTTCACCATAACTTAGACTTCCTTACTTGTCTTCCATTATCATTTTGCTTTTGTTTTCTATAAGTTTTAATTTAATTCTTCTTGTTCGACCCACATTTTTTTGTTTATTTTGAGTCATATAAATAAATCATGTTTACACGCTCACAGTATAAAAATAAATTGTAAAGTCAACAGAAAAACTAATTAAAAATGCAATTTTGGCGAAATTCTTCATAACGTATAACAGATCTCCTAAACTATCGATATAAAAATTTTAGTGAGACGAAAATTGTAAGAAATTGAGTTAACGTAAGCATATCTATGAGTAATGATTATATGTAAAAACGACTATCTGAAGGCAATAAATATGTCAGAATGAAAACAGCGAAGACAACAATGAGTCATGATTTTAATCGTACTTAGTTATATTCAAAATGCGAATGTTTCTGCATTTTTTTAACCAAACATGCTACAGCTGTCCTAAATATTTGCATAATTTTTTGTTATATTTTGGCAGCTAGGTGAGAGTGATGGATAGACTTTATTTGTAGATAAAATATATTCATCAAAAAAAAACAAAAAATAAAGAACAAAGACATCAGCAGATGTTTCTTCTCGCGAAATCTGAACCTGTCGCCAAACGAGTCCTCGGTGAAGTTATTCACAACGTGAACAACGCTAATGGCGAGCATATTGAACATTGCATTAAGCTACCGACTATATACACCGACAAATATTGGGTGTGACCTTCGATCAGCATCCATATTTTGGCGAGCATGCAGCCGCTATCTTACCTTTAGTCCATAGCCGTAAAAAAGTCCTCAAGTCTCTTGCCGGCAATACTTGGCGCAAAGAAAAGCAACTCGCTAATAAGCATTTACCAAGCAGTTGGCCGACCGCTTGTATGCTGCGCGTCCTCAATATGGTCGCCGACCCTAAAAGAATAATATTGGAGGAAACAGCAGACCTATGCAAAAGACGCGCGCTCCGAACTACCAACCTAAATAGTAAGGAGAGAAAGAAAATGCTGATCATAGAATTTCTGCTGAATGCCCGGTCCACATCTGCGATATTAGGTCTTTGAATATACAACTCTAAAAAATACCGAATTCAATATATATATTGAAGAAATAAGTGATGTTGAGTTATTATCTATCATCCAAAAACTTGACGATAGTAAGGGCACGGAACCGATGGAATTCGACCGCAAGATCTCAAAGTAAAGCACCTACAGTACCCCCTGTTTAACAAAACTTATAAATCTTAGTTTATCCCAATGCACCGTGCCCAGTGTCTTAACACTTTCGTTATAAAAACTATTTTAAAGTGGCACCAGATCCGATCCGCAGTACTATCGACCAATAGCTATTTTACCAATCATTGCGGAAGAAGTCATCGCAGTAGATTAACAGATTTTAATACGAAATATAAGATAATAGATCAACTGCAATATGGGTTTTCAAAAAATAAGAACATAAACCAGCTACTAGGCAGATTCGCTAGCAAAATTAATGAAAAGCTACCTTGTTCTGACATATTTATAGACTTACGTAAAGCATTTGATACCCGTCACATGCGAAAATGATTGAAGCCTTATACAATGCCGGAATACGGGGTGATTGCTTGAATTGGTTTGCAAGCTACTTAGAATTGAGAAGTACAGAGTGAAAGTACTAAATAAATGTAGCAATCAAACTAACATCTCTTGTTATGTGCCTCAAGGTTCTAAATTAGCCCAATCCTATATATAATATACGCTAATAGGATGCTTAGAGAGCATTAAGAATTGTGAAGTATTTGCATATGCAGATGACACAGCCGTTTTGATACCACATCGAGATCTTCAAAGCCGCAATACAAATATGCTTACTATAAATGTACCAAAAACCAGTTAATGCACATTAGAACTACACACATAGCGAACAAGAATTGAGCTTACCTTGCACGATTTTATGCATGAAAATCAGATACCCTCTGCATGCAACACGTTGATAGATATCGTTGAAACTTACAAGTATCTCGATGTACTTGACGAAAGCTTGACATGGAATGCGCAAACTATCACACTTGCAAAAGAATCTTCGATGCTCCTTTTACTTCTTAAAACATCTGAGTTACTGCCACAGTTATGACGTTTTACATCAGGCATATTTAGCTCTATCGGAATCGTATCTAAGACATTGGTTACCCCGCATGGGGGACTTCAGCACACTGCAGGAAACTGCAGGAAAGTAAAAACTCAATTGAAATCATTTTATTTTTTTGTGGTTGCTGCACAAGACAATTAATAAAACTTTATCCATTTCGAGTTTAGTCGTGCTTTACAAGGATTTACGCTATAAGTAAAACATTAACTCAATTTATTTTGAAAATGAACAGGGAAGTAAAGTTTAAGCCTAAAAAGATAAAATTTTGCACAGCATTTATTCAAGCATTTCTATGCAAATATTTATGTTCATTTTTGCTCAAATGCAAAGTTCGTAAAACGTGCATAGCGTTCTGTATTATTTGAAGCTTTGAATACACTGACAAGCTGGGAAGTTTGAAAGTTATTTTTTTGTTTTTTTGTTTTTTTTAGAAAAATGGAATATGCAGTTCACGCGCATAGCTTCTATTGGATATGTAGTTACTAGAAGACCCGGCAGACGTGTTCTGCTCTAAATTTGGCTTATCTGCATACATTTTAATAAGCTTCTTCCGTCTGACTCTGCCCTCCCCCCTCTTCAATTTTTCGTATCCTTTTATTCACTCCTCCCCCGCCCTTTCGCTTCATCTATCTCCATCTTCGTCTCTTCTCTCCCTTTCTCAATCTCCTTCTCTCTTTCTCTTCTCTCAATTTCTTCTCATTCTTCTGCAGCCCTTATGCCTGTCCCAGAGGGTGGTATGTATTTTATTCCGGTCCCAGTCCCAGTCCCACTCCGAGTCCCAGTTCCAGTCTAGTCCTAATCCCAGTCCCAGTCTATCTCTGGATAATATATATCTTACTAAAGCACTCATCAACAGCTTTCATTTGATATCCATATTGTATAAACACTGTCTAGGCATACACTGGCCCACGTTTTGGCATATATCTCGAGACTCTAGTCACCAGGGGTATGAAAATTACCCTCTACTAAAGCACTCATCAACAGCTTTCATTTGTTATCCATATCCTATAAACACATTCTAGGGATACTCGGGTCCCACGTTTCGGCCCTATATCTGGAGCCCCTGTACGTCGATCGCAACCAAACCTATGTAGTAACCACCGCGTGAGGTTTACGCAACTTGTGTGAAGCTTGAGCAAAATCGACCACGCATATCCTCAAACACCGGTGACCAACTAACACATATTTTAGCCTTTCTTTTTATATATATAGATTTTTATTTTGGCACTTCACTATAATATTAAAACGAAATGCAGATTTTCGTTGCTTTTGAAATTCGGCTTAAAAATTACACATGGAACAACTAAAGACTCTCTGAATTAAAAAAATGTCATAGTACCTCTAAATCGCGGGCATCCCCGGAAACCCCGGGCCCGGTGCTAATCCCCCTACCTCTCGGCGGGCCTGGTGATGTGCTATACTTATATCATTCGCTATAAATATTTTTTATTGATAAGCACGTTGTTTAATTAAACACCAACCAATTACACGGAAGTATATCCGCACCACCTGAAAATGTCAGTGCCGGTGCGTATACGTAACATTTTATTATTACGTATAAACAAATAAAATAATTTGCAATATAATAATATTGCGACTATAAACTGAGATACAACCTATCCTATATTTCAAGTAAGATCGAACAACATACGGGGTGCAATACAAATTCAAATCTGTTCAGTTGTTTTAGGAGTCCATCGGGAACAAACATAGTGACACGTGATTTTTATATATTAAGATGAAAAGCAATGATACTGTATTTCTGGGTAAATTTTGTTCAGTAGTTTCATTCTTTTTACCTTCAGAAAATTGTAAATATCTTATATATTGTTTCTGTTTGCTGTTTTTATGTGCAGGTCCCTTTTTCGCTCTTATTTGGAACACAAATCTATAAATTAAGTTTTGGTTGTAAAGACGGAGATTCGTGCTAGTTATTAGCGAGCTTTGGGCATTATGGGTCGTAGTGCTTTTGTTTAGCTATATTTTATTAAAATAATTTGTTAAAAGTAAACGATGTGAGCACCACAAAGAAATCTATTTATACTATGGCGCTATTGGAGTTATTTGATTAGAACTAACACTGCATTACCGGCAATTTCTAACATTCGCCAGATGGCAGCGCAAGCGCATGTAAGTTTTTATTGATACATGACTGATTGATAGAACAGCTGATTTCCGTTGATATTTGATATGAGACGGGTCCGGCTAGTATATATTAAAGTGAATATATATTTATGCATTTGTCAAGTGCTAAGTGCTTGTTTTAACTCTTAAAGTGTTTCTTGAGAATATTTTTATAAAAAATAATTAAATTGATTTAAGGTCGAGTTTTTCTTCCAGTTATTATGCTCCTAAATTTTTTCTACAAATTGGCGGTACCGGACTTACATGTTTCACGTTGACTCGAACGACATCCGTAAGGCAGATGGAAGACTTTTCAAATTAAAACAACTTATTTCTAATTTTTTAATGTTGCTTTGCTGGGTATCAAACCCAGGATTTTCGGTATATTAGGCGTAGCACACCACCACATACACCACAGCGGCCTAAGAGTGCTTTTTCTACTCACATATCTTCACGTGTCATATTTTCTTATACATATATAAATTTTTTCTTTTGCGGCTAACCTTCTGCTTAAAGTGCGCCTCAGCTCAGTGACCGGAAGTTAAGGTCATTTTTGTGATTTATGCTCTTTGTTGTCGAGTTAAACCGCATTTTCTTGGTTCTCTTCTCACTTCATTCGGTTTTTGTGGCTAAAGAAAGTGATGTACAGCAGTTTTCTTTTACGAAAAGTGTGCATCCAAGCAGGAAGATTAGAAAAATTGTGTATCTTATGTGTATTTCATTCATTCGCGGATGGCCTAAATAATATGAGAGTTCCAAGGGATTACATGCATGTATAAGTAAAACATGTAACTTTGTCAATTTAATGTAGATATGTGCAACCGATGAAAGCCCGTTGGCAAACTGGTAGCAGCTGAGTATGTTTTTCTCAGAAATGGATTGCTCCCCGAAACATGGAAAAAGCAGCAGCTAGTTTAAATGGCAAAGCAAAGCATGCTCGACACAGCTGGAAAACTTTTGGAAAGGTTCCCAGAAACACATTTCGCATAGGCCGTAGAGAAAGCTTAGGAAATTCCACTCACGCAAGAAAGCTGTCCCACGAAAAACGTAATTTTGGGCGCAATCGAAGATGTCCTTTTGAACGTAAAATTAGCTTAGCGAGGGAGTGACATATTAAATAAAATACGGTAGCTAAATAAATAAGATTTAAGGTAAGACTTCGGCTAATATACTGGTCGTAAATTCATTATGCGGCAAACAGATTAATGGTAAACATGTAAAAGCCATCAGAAAGTAATCACTACTATCCGCGTTATTGTACTGAGCCGAACTTTGGACACACAGTCTTCAGATGAAAAACAGCTGTAAGCTTCTTATACCTGTACAGCGAACAGCACCTCTTAGAGAAGCTTCCGCTTAGCAAGTTATTAGCGGAAAAATCATCATTGACCTATTAGCGCTGGGAAAAAGAAGATAAAAGACATTCCCTAGGAAAACCTAACTCTCTCGATACTTCGTAATAAGTTTCTGTAAGCTCAGTGACCATATAGGGTCGCAAAGCATACAAGCGACTTGCAATTGCTTTAAAGGTAGCTGTGAATATTCTATGACTTGCCCGAAGTGCCGCCGGCGAGAGACTGAGACTTTTTTGCGGATCTGAACATAAGGTAGGTTAGGTTCGGTTTAGGTGGTAGCTGCCCTGATAAGGATAGCTCACTTTGACAACACGAAGGTCCGTTGTGATACCACATACACCAAAAATAACGGCGACTTAGATCTAGCTACTTAGAGAATAGTTGTGTAGCAACGATAAAGCTCCGAATGATACCGATCACAACTTTGGATAAATCCTCGTGGAGATCCAAGTGAGTCGCGACCGAAGTACTTTCGCCTAATTCTGGCAAAAGCTGGGCAATGAAGCTAAAAGTGATTAGGTGATTCCACCTCATCATCCTCCATACAGCTGCAGCAGGATGGAATTTCTAGTATACTGAGACGTACCGCATGGATACCCATGGTACAGTACCCTGTCAGTAGCCCAAATTACCATTGATAGGTGAGCCTTAATGAACCCATTATTTCAGCAGACCTCCTGCCATCCACTTTCGTCAGAAATATCTTGCTACCCTGCTTGACGTGGTGTCCGCTCAACTTGTTGCTGAGCTGACAGAGGAGCAATCCACAGGTGGCCAGGGAATCCCGAAATCCCTACAGTCTCTTCATCCGGTTCAGTTGTACCTATGACGGGCTAAGAGATCCGCTTGGACAGTTACCATGAATATCACTATGGCTCGGGACCCAGATAATCTTAATTGTAAAATAATTCGATGCAATCGCAAGCGAGGTCAGGCACTCCCAGAACCCTCGACCGCACTTTAGTTGAGCTCAAGGCCTGATAGCAGCTGGCTATCAGAGTAGATGTTAAATTCCCTAACCGTAGTAGCACTGGATAGCATTCATCCATCGCATCCTTAATCGCAGCAACTTCCGCTTGGAATACACTGCAGTGATCAGCCAACTAACCTTGCGGCTACATTTAGCTCTTGACAAAAGACACAAACTTTTCGTCCAGCTTGGACCCATCCGTGAACAATTAAACGGTCCATGCCTCCAGATAATCCTCTGAACCTAAGGTACAATGTGCGAAAATATGTTTGCTGAAATGCAGAGTCCTGATCGAATACCACACCAAAACTTTGGTGTAGGAGAGGCGGGTAGCGTAACACCGTTGACGAGAAAATTCAGTATGGTCGATATTTGCGACTTCCATTTGTGAAATAAAAAATTTCCGGATATATGGCCGATGATAGTGTCGAAAATTGCGATGTTCTGTTGCCACTATCATGCAGTCATCGGCATATGACGCATTGGTAACTAATTCAAGTGAGTAATGCCAAAGATAAACCAAAGCAGAATTCGATGTCTGCCGAAAACACAGATAATTTTCAGTCCACCTTATGAAATAAGAAGAAAGGTGAACTCTTCCAAGGCTTATAGTAGCATTTGGAATTGACCAAGGAAAAGCCTTTAGCAAGTGAGTGCTTCGAGTCCTGTCCGTGGTAAAGTTTTTTGTTGAGTTCGCAATTATTTGCGTATAGGGATTTGCAGCGTGAAGGTTCTATTTTTTCATAAGCCACATGTTGGTTGAAAGTCAAATTTTGCGTGAACTAGGGGTGCTGGACGACTCAAGTGTGTTGGCTAGTGGCAATAGAAGGGATAATGGTCGATTGGATTCTCGTGCGTTGGCTGATTTCCCACACTTTAGAAGCGGAACCACCTCCGTCTTTTTTCACTTTTCATTCTCAAAGTTGTAAAGCATCAGGCGTGGCAATCCGACGTCTAAAAAACACAAAGGTTTAAGCGAAACAGAATGATATTTGACAAAATCAAATCATTATCAATTTTTTCGACGAGTAAACTTTTGGTAATACTATGGATGCATTGTTCGCCGGCCGTGGTGTGCTGGTAGCGTGCTTCGCCTACCACACCAAAGATGCTGGGTTCAATTACCGACAAAGCAGCTTCAAAAACTTATAAAAGGTTTTTCAATTACAAAAGTTTCCAAACGGAGTCGCCCTTCGGCAGTGATTTGGCAAGCACTCCATGAAAGGCTACACAGCAAAAAATTTCATCTGCATTACAGATGCTGTTTGGAGTCGTGGTAAAACATGTAGGTCCCGTTCCTCCATTTGAAGGAAAATTTTAAAGGATACGACGCAAAAAGGAAGATATTCTCGGCCTTATTTCTTCAGAGGTTATCGCGCCTTGCATTTATTAAGTTTGTTTGGATACAGTCAATCTCTGAGATGTCTTTAAGAGCCGGCTAAATCAAGCTACCACAAACTTACAAATTAGCCTTTTTTTTGTTAAATTACATCCCTTAAATAACTTGATTTAGAAATCACAACAATCTAGTAAAATAATTCTTTCCCAAACCCAGTATTCTCTCCTAGTATATTTGTTTATACACATTTTACTTACCTTTAATAAAATCAACAGCCATTTCCAATCCATACGTATCCTTATCACAATCATCCAAAATGTGCGCGCCAGCGTTATATTCGGCAGCAATTGCTGTTTATCACCTGATCCAATGTATAGAGCATAGCTTCGAGTGCTTGTATGCCACCTTGTGGCATAATTGGTCCACAAGTGATGCTATCCTCACGTGAATGAACCATCATTAAAACCGCCTATAATAACATCGCCTTCCATTACTGAGGCATGTTTCACGGGCCATGCTGCAGCACTTGGTGTGACAGTTGTTATTGTAGCCATTGTAGGTAAAGCAAATCTTTTAAAGGCATTTTGATATCTCTGTTGTTGCAGTTGCTTTTTTTGTGATTGCTGTTGTTTGCGCCACAATCGTGGGCAACATAAAAAACGTGCGCTCTCTGTGGCTTCTAGCATACTTCTGGTTGTACTGCGTCGCTGTTGTTGTGGTTGTTGCTACTGTAGCTGCTAGTTTTGTGTTGTTCACTGCATACGCGCATTCATTATGGTAGATATGGTGTGTCTGCTGCTGCTGCTGGTGTTAGGGTGCTACTATTTGTTGTGGTATTTATTGTTGCTATTGCAACTCGCTTGGTTGCGTCTGTGACGCTTTCGTAATCAACATCAGCTTTAGCAAAATTGCGTTGCGGTTTATTGCTTACGTATGTGGTTGTCGCTGTTGTTGTGTGGTTTGTTTTGTTCATCTGTTGTTGCTGCTGTTGTTGTTGTTGAAGGCCAAACGTCTAAGAGTGTATTATATTTGGTTGATTGCGCACTTTCGGTTGTGTTAGCGGTTGCATGTTACTTGTTGTTGTATTTCCAATACGTTTGTTTATAACAACGTTATGGTGTTGTAATTTTTAATGTTGTTGTATACGCGCTTGTCAGCGGTTGCTTGTTTGCTGGCGAAATATTTGCATGCGCTGCGCTTTCATTGTATCTTTCGTATTCATTAACAGCTGAACTTTGTGTGTTGTGGTAGGCATAAGCGCATGCTTTTCATTTGTAAAATATTTCATTTTTTTCATTAAGTAACTGCGGCTGTGGCTGTTCGCTACAACCACGTTTTCGTTATTTGCTTCGAACGGCAAGTGCTCGCTGAAATTCTGCTAAACTTTGTTGCGTTTTCTGCATCTATTGTTTGTTGTGTGCAGCTTTGCGTTCTTAATTCGTGCATTATTGCTTCATTCGCTTTTTCCGCATTTTCGTTATCAAAATTGTTCAAACGCGTATCATTCAATTCAGCGCTTCGCCCGTACGCATATCAGGTCGTCGGACATAAATCGCCGCGAGCTGTTGTTGTGTTGCCAATCTGCTACCAGTTTCGCTTTCGGCGCGTTCTCGTTCAACGCTCAAAGACGGTAGCGGTAAATGGCGTATTTCCAATTATCGCATGTTGCGTCAACGCATCCATCACTGTTTTTGTTTCGCTTGTGTTTGCTGCATTACTTGAGTTCATTCATTTGTGTAGCATCCAATTTGTGTTCATTAGTACGTTGCAAATTTTGTGTTGTTTCTGGACATTGTGCTATTTCACGCTTGCTAGTCACACTCATTATTTTCGCACTCAAATGGTTGAGTGTATTAAACCTTCCGTTCGTCTCACTCATGGAATTTTCCAAGCCATTTACGTTTCTAGCGACAACAAAATTACTCTGTGGCGAGTGCATTTTTTGCAGTGTTGTTCTGCGCATTTGCGCTGATTTTGTTTCATTATCCGCTACATTCCAGCAGTGATTTCATTTAAATATTAATGCCTTGCATTTTATTTGATTCATTTACTTGACTCAGTATTTGTTGCCGTTGACCGTAAATAGTTGCTGTTGCATTAGAAATTTGCTCTGCTTTCATAAACATTCGCTCATCGTTTTTATTACAAATTCGTTTCCCATTCATTATTTTAGTAATTCGGCTCTTCTGGTTTGCTTCTCTTTTGCTGCAGTTACTTTGCCACTTTGTACAGGTTTGCTTGCATACTTCAAGACGTTTTGCCACTTTTTATGCAATTTCAATTTGCTATTTTCATTTTCCGCCAATTTTGCGCTTTTGTTTGTCTACTTTGCGTGTTTTTAATTTCTTTGAAATTTCATCATTTCCCATGTGGCTTTAGCTAAGTTCGTTAATTTTTAAAACTGCTCAAATTGTACAAGCTCCAAATTTTCCGCATGTTCCTTGCGCTTATCTTTATTTTTATCTTATTAGTTTTGTTTACGTTATTCTGAGGGGTTCTTCTTTTTGTATCTTTTGTTATTTCTTCTCGCACACTGTGTAGCTTTTCAGTCATTGCTGTAGAATTTCGCGCTTGTAAATTATTGCCTTCTACCAAGTGTTTTTCATCTTCCATTCCTGTGAGCTGTCGTTGCTTTGGCTGCTTTTCCCTCGTTCAAATCTCCTCTGGCTTTCTTCGAACTTTGGCTTGCTTGTCTGATTTTTCATTGCATGCATGAATGCTTTTTCCTTGCCTATTCTACCCTTAAGCTGCTTCCTTCCCAAATCTATTTTGTCTTGTATTTGCTCCCGTTCCCGCCCATTTACTGAGGCATCACATTTCTCATTCAGCATAAACTTTACTTGATTTAAGTATGTATTGACATTGCCGCATTGTTGGTTTTATTGCGCGGCTTTTGTGATTAACTTTGTCTAAAAAACCGCTTTGCTCCCCTGAATGTTTACTTTGCTCGTGCGTTTGCTCTTGTGATTGCGCCTCTTTTCCCTTCTCGAATTCTTCAAATTGGTGTTTGTAAGCTTTGTGTGCTTTATTGAATTTGAAGTCTTGACTGTTATTCAGCTGCTCTTCTTGGGAATTGATTGCTGCGTTTGCTTATGTTGTTGTGTTGCTGCTGAACTCTTAGATGTTCATCTTCCGCACTTGTCAATAATGTGTTCGTGTATTTTGCTGCCTACTACTCTCTAGTGGCATATTCGTACCTTGCAGCACTTGTGTCTTCTCCATCCAGTCATCGTCTACCTGCATAATTTGGCTTAAATGCGTTGCTTTTCTGTGCTACTTTGTTCGTTTCGCATTCGTTCCCATCCGAATTGCTTTCATTGTTAGCGCTGCAATCCGCGCTTTATCTTTTGATCGCTTGGTGGTGTGCTTGCAATATGACTGATTTTATATAGATTTGATTTTGGTGCTTCAGTGATGTTAAGCTGCTATGATTGTGTTTTGGGTATTGCATTTGCTGCCACTCCATTTCATTCGGAAATATCAAATCAACTTCTTTTGGCAAGTTATCTTCTTCTGCTTCTTTTGCGCTTTATTCTGTTTGTTTTGCTGGCTTGCACTACGTAGTACAGTTTCTATCTGCTCTTTTTCTTCTTTGACGTCGATTTGTCTCGTTGTTGCTAGATAATCGGCTGTGTTTGCCGGATGGATGCTGTCTGTTTAAGTAGAAATTTCACAATCGAATGCTTCAATAACACAATCGTCTTTATGCTGCGTGCTTCGAGTTCTTTTTTGTATCTTTTTACTTCACTTTTCAAGCGCTACCTCTTGCTGTAGCGTTTCAGTTTCACTAAAAACTTCTTCGTTTTTGGCATACTATTATTTTTGTTGTTGGCAACAAAATTTGCAGCACGACTTGTTGTAGTCACTTTTTGACTTTCATATATACGTTCCCAAGCTATGAGCCTCACGCAGTTAGCTTCTTTTCCTTTAGCAACATTTTTGACATTAGTGCTAGCATTAGCACCCGAATTCTTGTTATTTTTTCTAACCAGCTTTTTTCCGCCCCCTTTGCTTGTTTTATAATTTCATCTTCGCTTAGTTTGGACAGCGTGTAGGCCCATATGCGCTATTTTGAGAAATTTCTAACCCGATTTACTTGCTCCTGTTCGCTCTTCAGTCAGCGCATACCTTTCGCTGTGTTTATCATTTTCGTTTTGACTATGTAGCATTGTATTATCAGCTTCAACTTTTTGTTTTTGTGCGCACGTGTTGCAATTATCAGCTGTACTACCTGCTTATCATTCTTTTGGTCTCCTTCAGTCTTTCGTGGTTGTATATGAACTTTTACCAGCTTGTGTAGTTGTACATTGCTAGCATTATTTTGTATACTTAAGCTGTAGTTGTTGTTAGTACTGTTAAAGAACTATATATAAGTCGCGGTAACAAGTGTATTACTGCCAGTGTCGGCAGCGCTAAAGTGTTTCTAACTCGTTGTAAACTGCTGCTTCTTTGTGACAAATTGTTTTACTGTATATGTGGGAGTAAGTTTTGACAGCTGTTGCTTTTTGTTGTTGTTGTGCGAACGATGTACGCAACTGCGTCTTATTAAAATTTGTAACAGTTTGTTCACTCTTGTTCAACATTTCCATTCGCAGCGCCCCGTCATCGCTATCAGCAGTAAAACGTTTTCGTTGCTATTGTTGTTCTTTTGTTTTACTTTTGTGTTGTCACATCGCTTTTTTCTTATTATGCTAAGTACTTTGATTATGTAAACATTATACGTGCGTGCAGCCAACTTTACCGCTATCGCGTCCAGCCTCAACAGCAGCAGCCGCACACTAGCTGACCCCGTTCATCATCTAAGTGTTGTTGTGTTGCTCGCCTAATTCATGAATTGCACTGCAGTGGATGAAACAGGTAGCAGCAATTACGATAACTCTTGTAATAGATTACGACCACTGTAATAAAGTAACACATTTTGTTATTGTTTGTTAATAAAGTTTTTTCGCAACACATTTTCTGCAAATTTTGCGCAATGTTTGCGTCGTTTTTTAAGTGCGCGGAGTGCAGCGTTTGAACGTCGGTTGCTTGTTGTTGAGTGTAGGTTTATATAACTAGGCAAACTATCACACTATGACAAGGAAGCTTCTCACGTTGAAACTAATTTCGCACCGTGCTAATTCTGTAGTTTTAACGATTTAAATATGGCCGCCGCTTCGCAGGCTTGCATGCGTTTCTTGTCAAACGCTGTATACTTATGTATGTATATGTATGTACCAGCTAGCTCTAGCGTAACGTATATTAGCACGTACTTTCGAACGTTCACAGTTAGGTGCGTAGGGAGTAATAAGTTTGCTTTTTATGCAAAAAGTGCCTAATGCATCTGCTCAGCAGGGAGTATGTCATGTGGTGCGCCACGTCGTATGAGCAACTTTTTCGAAATATTTTAAAATTTTTGTATCACAAATGTTCACACATAAAATGTTTTTAGCACAACCATCAGGAATATGTTTGTTGTTATAGCTGAAGTATTTTAAAGAAGAAATTATATTTTACGGAGCCACAAGCACATTTGATCTGACATTCTGCAAGTGGAGAATAATTTTTACCTGATAAATAAAAATTGAAACACAAATATTTGAATATTTTATATTTAACAAGTAAGGAAGGTTAAGTTCGGGTGTAACGAACATTACATACTCAGTTGAGAGTATGGTGACAACATAAGGGAAAATAACCATGTAGGAAAATGAACCGAGGGAAACCCTGGAATGTGGTTGTATGACATGTGTATCAAATGAATGGCATTAAAGAGTATTTTATGAGGGAGTGGGCCATAGTTCCATAGGTGGACGCCATTTAGGGATATAGCCATAAAGGTGGATCAGGGTTGAATCAAGAATCCGTTTGTACGATATGGGTATCAAATGAAAGGTATTAATGAGTATTTAAAAGGGCGTGGACCTAAGTTCTATAGATGGACGCCTTTTCGAGATATCGCCATAAAGGTGGACCAGGGGTGACTTTAGAATTTGTTTGTATGATATGGTATCAAATGAAAGAGTGTTAATGATTATTTTAAAAGGGCGTGGGCTTAGTTCTATAGGTGGACCCCTTTTCGAGATATCGCCATAAAGGTGGACCAGGGGTGACTCTAGAATTCGTTTGTGCAATATGGGTATCAAACGAAAGGATGTTATGAGTATTTTAAGAGGAGTGGGCCTTAGTTCTATAGGTGGACGCATTTCGAGGTATCGCAATAAAGGTGGACCAGGGGTGACTCAAGACTTTGTTTGTACGATATGGGTATCAAATGAAAGGTGTTAATGAGCATTTTAAAAGGGAGTGGGCCTTCGTTTTATAGGTGTTCGCCTTTTCGAGATATCGCCATAAAGGTGGACCAGGGTGACTTTAGAATTTGTTTGTATGATAGGGTATCAAATGAAAGGTGTTAATGATTATTTTAAAAGGGCGTGGGGCTTAGTTCTATAGGTGGACCCTTTTCGAGATATCGCCATAAAGGTGGACCAGGGGTGACTCTAGAATTGTTTGTGCAATATGGGTATCAAACGAAAGGAGTTAATGAGTATTTTAAGAGGGAGTGGGCCTTAGTCTATAGGTGGACGCCTTTTCGAGATATCGCCATAAAGAGACCAGGTGTGACTCTAGAATGCGTTTGTACGATATGGGTATCAAATGAAAGGTGTTAATGAGTATTTTAAAAGGAGTGATCCTTAGTTCCATAGGTGGACCCCTTTTCGAGATATCGCATAAAGGTGGACCAGGGGTGACTCTAGAATTCGTTTGTGCAATATGGGTATCAAACGAAAGGTGTTAATGAGTATTTTAAAGGGAGTGGGCCTTAGTTCTATAGGTGGACGCCTTTTCGAGATATCGCCATAAAGGTGGACCAGGGGTGACTCTAGAATTCGTTTGTACGATATGGGTATCAAATGAAAGGTGTTAATGAGTATTTTAAAAGGGAGTAATCCTTAGTTCCATAGGTGGACGCCGTTTCGAGATATCGCCATAAAGGTGGACCAGGGGTGACTCTAGAATTCGTTTGTGCAATATGGGTATCAAACGAAAGGAGTTAATGAGTATTTTAAGAGGGAGTGGGCCTTAGTTCTATAGGGGACGCCTTTTCGAGATATCGCCATAAAGGTGGACCAGGGGTGACTCTAGAATTGTTTGTACGATATGGGTATCAAATGAAAGGTGTTAATGAGTATTTTTAAAAGGGAGTGGGGCCTTCGTTCTATAGGTGGACGCCTTTTCGAAATATCGCCATAAAGGTGGACCAGGGGTGACTCTAGAATGAGTTTGTACGATATGGGTATCAAATTAAAGGTATTAATGAGAGTTTTAAAAGGGAGTGGTGGTAGTTGTATATGTGAAGGCGTTTTCCAGATATCGACCAAAATGTGGACCAGGGTGACCCAGAACATCATCTGTTGGATACCGCTAATTTATTTATATATGTAATACCTGCCAAGATTTTAAGGGTTTTTTATTTCGCCCTGCAGAACTTTTTCATTTTCTTCTACTTAATATGGTAGGTGTCACAACCATTTTATAAAGTTTTTTCTAAAGTTATATTTCGCGTCAATAAAGCAATCCAATTACCTTACCATATTTCATCCCTTTTTTCGTATTTGGTATAGAATTATGGCATTTTTTTCATTTTTCGTAATTTTCGATATCGAAAAAGTGGGCGTGGTCATAGTCGGATTTCGTTCATTTTTCATGCCAAGATAAAGTGAGTTCAGATAAGTACGTGAACTGAGTTTAGTAAAGATATATCGATTTTTGCTCAAGTTATCGTGTTAACGGCCATGCGGAAGGACAGACGGACGACTGTGTATAAAAACTGGGCGTGACATCAACCGATTTCGCCCATTTTCACAGAAAACAGTTAACGCCATAAAATCTATGCCCCTACCAAATTTCAAAAGGATTGGTTAATTTTTGTTCGACTTATGGCGTTAAAAGTATCCTAGACAAATTAAATGAAAAAGGGCGGAGCCACGCCCATTTTTAAATTTTCTTTTATTTTTGTATTTTGTTGCACCATATCATTACTGGAGTTGAATCTTGACATAATTTACTTATATACTGTAAAGATATTAAATTTTTTGTTAAAACTTTACTTTAAAAAAAATTTTTTTTAAAAGTGGGCGTAGTCCTTCTCCGATTTTGCTAATTTTTAGTAAGCGTACATATAGTAATAAGGGTAACGTTCCTGCCAAATTTCATCATGATATCTTCAACGACTGCCAAATTACAGCTTGCAAAATTTTAAATTACCTTCTTTTAAAAGTGGGCGATGCCACGCCCATTGTCCAAGATTTTACTAATTTTCTATTTTGCTGTCATAAGTTCAACTCATCTACCAAGCTTCGTCGCTTTATATGTCTTTTGTAATGAATTATCGCACTTTTTCGGTTTTTCGAAATTTTCGATATCGAAAAAGTGGGCGTGGTTATAGTCCGATATCATTCGTTTTAAATAGCGATCTGAGATGAGTGCTCAGGAACCTACATACCAAATTTCATCAAGATACCTCAAAATTAACTCAAGTTATCGTGTTAAAGGACGGACGGACGGACGAACGGACGGACATGGCTCAATCAAATTTTTTTTCGATCCTGATTATTTTGATATATGGAAGTCTATTTCTATCTCGAGTCCTTTATATATGTACAACCAACCGTTATCCAATCAAACTTAATATACTCTGTGAGCTCTGCTCAACTGAGTATAAAAAGAAAATTCATTAAAAATCTCATTAGTTATTGTAACACTCTAAAATCATATTTCTGCTCTATTGTACACTATATCCAAGCACTGAATGAAATACCTAGACCATAGGGGAGAAAGCTCCATTAATCGTTCCACATTCTTTGGCAAAATTTATTCACCATGGTTCATTAAAAATTTAAATTAAATAATTTAAACAAAACTTTTAAGTTAATAGGTTTATTGAAAACAATACTTACATTAAGTAATAATAATACTAAAACCTAGAAAATAATTAGGTAGGTCCTAGGTACTAGTCATCACACTCCTATCAATCAAGGGCGTTGATCATACAATTAAATCAAAGAGTTGGACGCGTCAAATTTCTACTGATAGTCATGTATAAGACCAACTGAACCTTAATCAGGTTATGCCACGCCTCACGTTTTTAGAAATTTCACGCTCCCAACATTTTTTTTTGTTATTTGTCTGATCAACGCCCTAGTGACCTAGAACCTACCTAATTATTTTCTAGCTTTTAGTATTATTATTACTTAATGTAACTACTGTGTTCAATAAAACCGTTTAACTTAAACATTTTTTTTATTATTTATTTTCAAATCTTTGGTCCTTATTTAATTGCCTATTATTTCTCATTCTATTTAGTTCATTTAGTGACCCATTATTAAAAGGACTCTTTCCTGACAATTTGTTACAATCTAAATCTTCAATACTAAATCCAATCAAAGATTTACTCGACTCGGCGCACGTATACTTGTCCCTCCTCGAACTCCAAAGTATTTTGATGTCACTTCTACCGGACTCTGTGTAATATTTGTTCCAAATATGAGCCAAATCGGAACACAGATACGAGTATTTTTATACCTCTATCCCTGCCGCGCCTAGCGGGATTTTTTTTTCATATTTCGCTTTCTATTCATGTATGTATTATGAGTTCCAATATCAGTCAATCGGACCACAAATACGATTTTTTGAGTTATTTCGATCCAAGCGCCACCTATGGACTTTTTTTCTTATTATTGCATTGTTATCGGATTCTGAGCCATAATCCAAGTTTCAAGCTTGTAGCTTATCGGGAAGTTACTTAAATTTCAATTACAAAATTATGTTCGCTACACAGAATCAAGCTAAATAGAACCGTTAAAACAGCTAGCCACGCCCAAAAATTTCACTGTTGGTGACCGCACATTTTGTATACGTTCAAATTTCTGCTTGACAACATTTAAACCAAATAAATTGAATGCATTCTAGAAATAAAGTGAATGTAGAGGTAAGTAAGGACCCTGTAGGAAAAATCTCTATTACAAAACTGGTTCCGTTTTAGTAGATTCCAAACTCTTACTAGTTCACTCTATCTCTTTTATATGCTTTCAACTGGCGAATTTTAGCATGGCAATGTCCCAGGCGTTGGAAATTTTACCCGCTGCATGACCTCTTCTGTAGTTCCGAATTTATAAAATTGTCGAATCAGAATTAGTTGCTTTCTTCGTAGCTTTCAATACCTCCATATTTGCATACAAATTTACGATTTAGAACTGTGTTGGTTCAGAACCAGACCGAAGTCCTACATTTTGCTTTTCATTTTATATTTTTTTGGTAGTTCCAAACCAATCCATAAATGTTTTCGTAGGAAAAATTAACTTCCTTTTCAAGATAGCTTTGGTCGACCCTATGAGAATATTCAAGAATTGATCTTACAACGGCTATGCGATTCAAAGTATTTAAACGCAGAAAGCCTTTCACAGTGCGCGTGTACAGGCAATATTTTTTAGGGTTTGTCCGAAATTTCCCTCCGAAATACATTTTAAAGACATGTTACTTACTTTCTTAATTGGCGCTTAACGTTTAAAGGTTATGGCCGTCCAACAAGGCGCGCCAGTTGCTCCTCTCTCTGCCAACCGCGCCAGTTGGTCACACCAATGGAGTTTAAATCGTTTTCCACCTGGTCCTTCCAGCGGAGTGGGGGCCGTCCTCTACCCCTGTTTCAATAGGCGGATTCCGATAGAAACACTTTCTTGGCCTGAGAGTCATCTTTATTCGCATCACATGGCCTAGCCAGCGCAGCCGATGCGTTAATATAAAAACCTACAATGTCGATTTTGGAACTTTTCTGAAAATCAAGTTACTACCATACTAGTATTTATTTGGTACTTCAGATCTAGCTTTGAACTAGAAATTTGTATTACGACTTATTGATCTCTCTACAGGGTTTTTTATTACATTTCGTGAAAAAACACCGCGCTCTTGTTCGAGTGAAATTAGATATTTATTTGCAGTATTATTAAATGTAACTTTTATAATACTCGGTTTGAAGTTGCGCAGTAGAAGTCGAATTTATTAAGATTTTTTATGAAAATATTTTATTTTGAAGACGTATGATTTATGAGACGTAACATGCCTAAAAACTTTATCTTCCTATCATACATAAATTAAAAGCACTTACTGTATTGCTATTGTCATTTTAGCTAAAAGTTTAGCCTAACATTAAAACACATAAACGGGCATTCCATAGTAGAAGGTACATCGAAAATTTTGGAAAAAGTCAAATTGAAAATATTTTTTCTAAGCGAGGTCGCCTCCCGGCAATAACTTGGCAAACACTTCAAAAGTATTGCTGCCATGTAATGCTTCTCAGTAAAATTTATCTACCCTCGTAGTTGCCGTTCGGAGTCGGCATGAAACATGTAGTCCCATTCGCCAATTTGTAGGAACAATTACAAGGCGCAAGACGCAAATTGGAAGAGAAGTTCGGCATAAAATCTTTTCGCGTCTTGCATTTATTTATTTTTTAATCTGACTGGGACATCAGCGGTACAAGCTTAGAGCGATGTATACTGTCTAGCTAGCTCATCCGCTTTTTCATTTGCATATATTTACTTATGCACAGGAACAAAATGTTCATGAATATTTCTACATATGCCAATTCTTTCTAGGTATTGCATACATTTTAACACACCTTTAGGTTTTGTGGCATGAGAGACTTAAGTCTTTATTGCTGCTTATTTGACAATGCTAAAATAGACACAGCAGCATTTCGAGCTATTTTTCTCTAGTATTTTTACTACTTTGGTCGTCGCGGCTACTTCCGCCTGATAAACACTACTGTGCTAAGCTTGGTATACCACAGATATTTTTCCTTTTATTACTTCGTCTGCGAATTCAGCGTCCTTGCACAAAAACTTCCACCACTATTATGGCTCTTAAAGACCCAGCGCAGGTAGAATGATGATCGTATGGCCCGCGCCTAAATTGCCACGAGACATTGCGTCTCCTTGCGCTTGTTATTGTCGTATTTTTGCCGCCAAATCTACAGTTGGAATGAGCAGAATATCATATAGTGCAGCATTTGCGCTCGTTTTTAAGGATCCCGTTGCACGCAATAAAGAAAGTCATTGAGTTACAGTCTTTTATATGTGGTGTCTTATTTTTAGCGAATGACCCTATAGTCCTAAACAAAAGTGAAAATACAGTAAGCGCTTTAGAAAACTCTTAAGTTGTTCCTCCTACAATGTACTTCTTGACATAAAATAAAATATGCTTGTTTATGATAATTTTTGCTCATAAATTTATATTAAAGATTTCCTATTTAAGATTTGAGCATTATTTGACTCCCTCTCCAAATACTAAACTTCGTATTGAAATAGCCATCCCTACAAAGGAATCCACACTTACACTCTCAGCCATTGTTGTAATAATAACGGTAAATCATATAATGCGCTTATTTTTCTTGGACACAAGTAACTAAGCAACTGGTCTTTACTGTTATTTAAATAGCCTACACCAATTAGCATCATTACGTTCCACTGAATGGCGAATACTTATTATAGCTTTGGTTGAATATTTTTATTCATAATACCGGAAAGGGGATTGGCAAGGTAAAACGGCAACCACATTGAGATGCCAGCAGCGGAAACACTCCAAAAGTACAGCGACTGTAGGTTTACGTGAGTACCTGTTTTCGAAGACCTAACCTCACGTATGTACCAAGTACACAGGTCAAAGCAGGTCTGACCAGCCCCCAAGGCTCGCTTACTTTGGTACCAATCGATAATGTGAGTGGACACATCATCATCTTGGTGGGGTTGGAGGCCTATCTAACACCTCTTCCATTCTATGGGTCATGGCACCCGGTTGCAATGCAACTCCACATTCGAGCTGAGCAACTCTTACCGCATTCGGATATCAACCACAGCCACCACGATGCTACCAAAGGGGCCAACCGCAATCGAACAGAAACGGCACACACACGAATTAACCACCACGATCACCACCACGTCTCCTCCGTCTAAACACCTCCAAAGCATACCTATTGAGCAAATCAAAAGTCCGACTAGTGGAGAGCGCTCCACTCACATCAACCCTTCCTTCTTGAACATTAACTACACAAGCTACCCAAATCCCTTATGTCCGAGTACTCCGGGCACTCACACAACACATGCACCCAATCCTCACATACAGCCCCACATACACACCCCTCCGTTTCGCTCAAGCTCGCTAAGAGGACCATGACCCGTAAGCAGAGAACCCAAGCTCAGATTAAATCTGGAGTCTGGATTTTCCGCCACAAATGAAACGTCCCGGATGTACCCGTACGTTACCCTGCCATTGGGACTATTGTCCCAGCGCTCCTGCCACTTCCCTCTAACCACCCCTTCTAATCGACGCTAATTTTCTAACCATCCACTCTCCACATTATCGTCGGCGGCCCATTCATCCTATCCCAAAAGTACAATGGGGAGCACGGCAGCTGGCGGGAATACATTTGGTTTAATTACAACTCTTGTAAGAGCAAACTAATGTTTGTGTCACGACACGTCGCCGCAGTTATGCGTTGGAATATTTTTGATGTGGTTAAATTTACGGAGCAGTGATGCTTAAATAATAAATGTATTTTCCTCTCTTTGAACTGAAACTAATCGAAACCACATTTTATTTAAAAAAGTAATAGAAAATGAAATTTAAATAAAATATTGAAAGCAACTCGCTTCCAGGCAATGAAAGCAGCATTAATTGTTAGCATTGAGTTTGGGTAATGACACGTATAGTCTGCAGAATATGAGTAAAGCTTTCATATTTAAACTTTCGTCCTACTTGTGGTAATCTCGGTACAAAAACGTGAGGAAATTGAGTGAAAAAGAATGCTGTGAAGCGCTTGAGAGTGTGCTTGTTTATGTGTGACAAAGCGTTAGCCGTAAACCAGTGCTGTCAAAGTTTTATAAATAAATTAAGGATATTTGTTTAAATTAAACGGAGATTGTCCTCATAATTGCTCTAAAATGTGTGAACATTTTTTTTTAAACACCTTTAAGTTTTAATTTATTTAATAATTTGGGAAAAATTTCAACAATGTTGATGCGTTAGGACGGATAAGACGACAGGTGTTTCGATTATACCTTGTAAATCTTTTGAAGGCCTTTTCAACCAGGAGTAGGATTTGAACCCCACTTCCACGATAGTTGGAGTGTTACAAACGCATTCAGCGACGTTATGCCTTAGATGTTTTAAAACGTATCACAATTGTAAGCACCAAGGCAACACATATATGTTAACAGAGAAGAGAATATTTCACATAAATACATGTAATCATCAAAGAACAGAAGTTATTACTCACACATATACACGCTTACAACTAAAAGACAAACGTGAATATCAGATCACGAAATGAGAAATAAACAGGCAGCTGTTTGAGAAGGCTGCTCGTTAAAAGTCTCGTTCCAGAGAGAAATAGGCAAACGAGGCAACTGATAGTATAAAGTAATGCAAGCTGAGGAATAATCAACCAGCTTGATATTAACATGCTATAAGTGAATTACGCGAGTAATTTGATGGAAAAGTACTACTATCAAATTAGTGTTCTCAATTAAGAATATTTTCTATACTGAATATTGAAATTATTTATTTAATAGTCCAACGTTTCTAACTATGAGTTATCAGGGACTCCAAAAATTCATTATAATTAAAATCAAATTTTTTTACAATTTAATTTAAGATATTGTAACGAATTTTTTGAAATTCCGCTTATTCCAAATCTTCTGCTAACGTTCGAATAGCTAAACTGTTGAATAAATAACTCCAATATTAAGTAATGCAAAAATGGCCTTTACTAAAGTACTTCACATTAACACTTATTCTTCGCAACTAATAGCTTACTTAAACCAAACTGATTGTCGTGCCTCTACTGTTGCTGCCTTTTATACTCTGTGGTTTCTCGTTCGCATCTTCTAGGCGCTTCCATTTCTAGAAGTTGCTAGTTGGTTATCAGCGAAAATTACAACGTTCATAGCTTCTCATATGCGCGTGTATATGTGAGCACAATTATCATTGCATACTTTTCGGAGCATCTCAGATAAGATATCTACATGTGTTTGTGCGTCTCTTCTCCGCTGGATGTAGACATCATGATTGATTTAATGATGTGCATACAAGTCACTGCTTAGCATCGGCTTAGAGATGATAGTATCCCTTAGCGTTGCTATTATTCGTGACAATATTTTAAATAGAACTGCTATAGAAATAATATCACTATGTTATTCTGTGAGAGACATTTGATATTTCAAAACTTGAGTTATGGAAATTGGTACAGTATATCAACGGTTTTTTTTATACCTTAATATCTTTCAATTTTATCTTCATTATACCTATAAATAAATCTCTGTCTGTTTGTTTTGCAATATTTGAAAAATAGTTTTGGCGATTTACGAATATTTTTCTCTCTTTCTTCATATGTTCATGTAACATAAATTTATCATGCCAAAATCCGATCCAGTTTGACTTCAAGTTATATGACATTAGTAGAGGTACTTTTTGTATTAATCTGGTGAGAGTGGAAGTGGGATTAGGATAGATGTTGGAGGTGGAATTGGAATCGGAATGAGAGCGTGAGTGGGAGTAAGGAATGAAGAAGGGGAAATGAGGATGGTGTTATGGGAATAGAAGTGGGAGTGAAAGGAAAAATGGAAGCGAGTAAAATCAAAAATAATAGTAGAAGAGGGTGGGATAAAGTGTGGAGAGTGAATGAAATAAATATAGCCAAACCAATTTCCGGGCGGGAAAAATGTAAGCTTTGTAAACAAAGATTATATATATATATACTATTAGATATATTAGTCTGAATGAAGCCTGTTACCCAAGGAAATCGGCTTTAGACGGCTTATGACTTTCAAACATTCAATGCTGTGAAAATAAATAAACGTGAAATATACACATGTTTGTTTGAGAAAAAATTATCTACAATATTATGATTGTCGGACAGGCGGTTGATGGCGGCGATTACTAATCGACTCCCAATCAACCGGTGTTTGTAGAATCGGTACCCGGCGAGTAGTATAAGACGAATTTTTCAATGGTAGATGTCAGTGAATAGGGTGACGACTTGATGATGGCAAAACTGTAGCTCGACAGATGCCACTGAATCGGCGATAACAAATCGGTGGAACGTTTGCCAACAGCACACGATAGTAGTTTGCAGCGATACAGAGCGAATCGAAGATGATGGATCTCTGGATTTGTGCATGCCGGTGAATCGGTACTGACAAATCGGTGGATATATTACCAAGCAACCGTAGTTGGTGGAATCGATACCTGCGAAAGATAAATGAAGAAGCGGTGTGGTGGTGTATGCCGATGAATTGGCGATGGCGGACTGGTGAATCAGCTGAAGCAAACGGTATTGAAAACGATACCTTCGAAACGGAGATGACGGATCATGAATTGATAATTACCGGTGAAATAAGTGTGGCGAATCCGTGATGGATTCCAAAACAATCGTGTGTGTGAAATCGCACCCGCGAATCTCAGGTGACAGATCAGTGGATTGGTGGCAGCCGTTTGATCGGCGATGTCGAAACGTGTGGATAGATTCCCATGTAACGTGTGGTTTCTGAATCGATATCCTGCGAATCTGGTGGGATATGTCTTAGAGCGCACCCTATTAGTTCGCAGCGGTGTTTCCTTCACGTCCATCTCCGGATACACGTTATGAGTGATCGAGGTATTTACCATCAAAGTTGGGGCTGTGCACGACAAGACAATCACTCTGTTCGTGCAAAATGTTTGTGGTACATACTTAAAGATGATCGTGCTTTCAACGATCAGTCAATTTATGCAATTTGTTTTCTACTTAAGTATAAGTTGTTATAAACAATTTGAAATTTGGGCAGTCGGGTTGTGCGACTTCGGAAGAATGCATTGCCTGCGCGTGATTACTGCACTTGTCAGTGCATTGTCATTCTCTTGCTGATCGCTGTTACAGTGAGGCCATATGTAGTGATACTATATTAATTTTGGATAGTGATGATAATGAATGCGTGTGTTGCTACTAAAGTGGCATTATAGGATATTCAGCGAATTCCATAAAAAAGTTTTATTAATTGAATATACGATTGAAATGAAAACGGTAGCCCTGACCTAAATGTGACATAGTACACAGTATACTCACCTCTACATTTAACGCTATCATATTGTAACAGGTTATGGCTGCGTGGCTATTTCATAAAAGCTTATACACTTTGTAGGTGTTTTTAAGCTCTTTATTTGGCGATTTCTGAAATTTGGCATCAAAAAACAAGTGCGGTGTTTGCCTATGGCATAGACACGCGCCAACTTCAGATGATGTTGAGCGGAATGCTAGCAAATATTTTGATATTAAAATGTCTTTTGAAATTTAATTAATCAAAAGCAATTTGAAAGGTAAAAGGAATATTTATTAATAAATAAAACCAAAATCGCGCAATAACCCCGAAGATATATAGGGCCGGCTTCTCTTCCGTCTCTTGCGTTGTGCTGCTTTCGAGTGTTTCCTGACATATTGGCGGGACGGGACCCATATTACCTGGTCGATTTGTATGGACGAAATTTGACCGATATCGGTAAACTGAAGTAAAAATGTTGGAATGACAGTTTTGATATTTTTTGGATTTTGGTGTGTTTGGTCGAAAAATTTACCTTCGCATGCAGCTCGAAAATATTTTGTGGGTCTGCGTAGTTGAGCTTTTTTTCCTGGACCATCCTATCGAAAATCGATGGCGATACGTAACAAATCGACCCAGTCTAAACCATCTTTATTCCGACTTCGAACGGCATCTGCAAGACAAAATAAGTTTTTCACTGAGAAGCTTCTCATGGCAGAAATACACTTGGAGTGCTTGTCAAATCACTGTCGAGGAGCGATCTTGCTTAGAAAAACTTTCTTCGAATTGAAAAAATAGATTATAAAATTTGATGTTGCTTTGCCCTGGCCGTGGATCTAGGTGTTCGCTACCCCATACAACTACGGGCTCGGTATTTTTAGCTAGAGTTTTATTATTGCAGACCTGTAACATTTTCTAGCTTCCGTCCAGGTAAATAACTTTATGAAGTTTTGGCTCTTATTCACCTCCTATTCTCTCCCTTTTTATTCTTTTATTTATTACTCCTCTCTCTGCATCCCTTTCTCAATCTCCGTCTTTATCTTCTCTTTATCTTTTTTTCCGTTCACCTCTCAATCTATCTCTTTTTTCTATTCCTCTTACTTTATCTCTTTCTCTGTCTGTTCCTCTTACTCGTTTTCTTCTCTCTAGTAATTTTATTTTTCTACATTCCTTATTCTCAGCCTCGGTACCAGTCCAGTTCAAGTGCCAGTCCCAATCCCATTCACGGTCCATTTCAGTTCCAGTCTCAGTCCCAGTCCAGCCACATGTTCAGTCCCATCCACAGTCCACGTCCACGCACAGTCCCAGTCTCAGCCACAGTCCTAGCTACAGGTAGATTCCAAGAGCCTGGAGATTCTGCAGGAACGACAATGACGACGCCAGATAAGGACTGAATAACCGGCCGATCTGTACAAACACAGGGCAAAATTTGTTAAATAGCATCCATCTACACCTTTTAAAATATATTCGGATGAGCTTGTGCCACCAGATGGAGCTTAAGTGTACCCCGCCTAAACTAAAAGAAATGTGATCCCACATAACCGCGGAGTAAGCCTCCGCAATATCGCGAATAAGGTTCTGTGTAGCGTACTCTGCGAAAGACTGAAGTCCTTAGTCAACAAACCGATTGGACCTTATAAGGCGGCCTCAGACATGGTGAATCTAATACGATCAGATCTCAACGCTGCGCCAGATCCTGAAAAAGAATCGCGATAAGAGAATTGATACTCACCATATTTTCGTCGACTTATATGGTGTAACCGTGAGTTACAGTGTTTTTATGAGCAAGCAATACTGTCGTATGCTAATGATATTAATATTATGGGCCAGACAAATGCGTTGTCAGTTCTTCCTCCTCTGCATTAGGCATAGGAGCAACAAAATGGGTGTTGTAGTTAATGAGGATAAGTGCTTGCCTTTAATGCAAGAAAGGATCGCGCATTGGCACGTGGCAGCCACGTTACGTTGAAGAATATAAATTCGAGACTGTGAAGGATTTTGATAGCAAAAAAGTGTCAGCTTAGACGGTTAAACACCAGCTAACGATGATGCGAATGCACAAAAAACGCTTTAAAATTTACGAGCAAACTTAAATTGCGCCACAACTAATTTTAAGTCTAAAAGTTAGAAAACTCGCGAGTTCATTGATCTTTTTTGTTTGCAAAAAGTTTCAGTTTTGCGGTCCAGAAAACGTTTTGAGTACAAATTTATCAATTTAAACTTAATCAATGCTTTTTTAATTTACTGTCGTTAATACTTGGACTTGATCCAGTCACATTAATTAAATGCTAAAAATTTTGACAAACTAAAGCAAGAAAAATTTACTGTTTTTTATTAATAAATCAGTCAACTGGCCGGGTGGACAAGACATGTTTAGGCTAATAAATTGGCATATAACATTTTGTGTCTACCCTGTGGGGAGAGGAATGAATTAAAATGCGCCTTAGAGTGAACAAGTCAAATAACTTTTAATTATAAAACAATTAGCTAGAGGCAGTTCCATTCCGTTCCCCGGCATATCCACATTTTGAATAAACTATTGTGGTGAATATTAGCATCACTATGCTGCTAGTAAATAATCACAACAACAATAACAGCAAGCATCCACACTATGTATATGTACACATACAAGGCGACGAAAAATATTTCACACACATAACCAGCGGCTTAAGCAAAGAAATTATCTCATATACACATATGTAGTTATCAAGCAGGAGATTCAACATTTCTAGAAGGTGAAACGTCTAGACCTTAGGAGAAAATAAGCGGTCGAGGCAACAGAGAGTATAAAAGCAGCGCAAGCTGAGGAATGACTATTAAGTGTGATTTAGACACGCTATTAGTTGTGAAATGAAGCATTATTGTGAAGTATAATTGTACTAATCCCAAAGTAGTCTAATAAGACCATTTTGCAATACTGAATATTGGAGTTTTGATTTATTCAGCGATTCGAACGTTAGTAGAAGTGTATAATTATCAGAAATCCCTAAAATTCGTTACACTATGTTTTTGCGTTCCCTATTGAAAGAGCGCTACTACAAAAATTGAAATATAAAAGTCCCAGAACGACATTTTTGTTTGCAATTCTATTTGTCCCGTTCTCCCAATTTTTAGTTATTTTTTTTATCTTTCTTTGACGTTCAGCATGCTATTGCAGGCAGTTATTTAACGCTACATCTATTCAAGAGCATATAAGAACTGTATATTCTGGAAAAAATATATCTGCTCTTACTATTCAGTTCAAAATATATCGGCTGCTTCGAACTTGATACACTGCTCACATACATCCGTTTATTTTCCATTATTAGATCTTTAGCCATGCTAAAACAGCTAACTTGCCACTGATATTAGGGCTTAGCTTGCTATTTAGCTGAGTGATTTAAGCAAATGCACGCATGAATTTCATTGTATTTGGACAGAGCCTGCCCTTCGCTGGGCCGCCATGCGAAATACGAAGTGACGCAAAAGATGAAGTGATTGATAAGGTACAGTTTGGTGATACAGGGACTCTGGTTTTAATCTGAGATTATAAAAGATGAAAATACTGCGACTCCAATTTTCCACAAGAAGATGGACGAAGCGACGAAGTAGTTCCTGACTATGATGCTTATAGATACAAATGCTCCTAGTTGATATGGCTGAAAAATATTAACTACTTGAAATATATAAATGGAGTTTTCTCAAACGCCAAAGCAGGACAAGCATCCCAAACGGGGTGAAGCCTAAAAGCGCACAAATCTGTTGCATAATTAAAAACCGTAATATACCGACACGGGATTGAAAGGCACTACGTATACATCCCTCCTCCTAACAAGCAAAGGGTGAAATATATGTTGTAACAAGACCAAAAACGACACGTAGGTGATATGCCCTTCTCCTAAAGGAATATACAAGTTTTGCTTTTCTTTCTAGATACGGTATTTTAATAGTATTCAAATCTGTTCATACTGATTCATGAATAATGAAAGTTGTATAAAAATAGGCCATAAGAAATTAAATTAAATATAATTTTGTTGAGGCGGCAATGCTTTTCCATAATTGACAAATGTATCTCTGGCAACTGATTACATATTATGTCAAAAACGTTAACTCCCCTGTTTCTTGTGTCATGGTTTTACCTGGTTTACATGAGCGTAAGAAATAACTTCTTCAAAGTAGAAATTGAAAATTATTTTCTTACATGTTAATTATTACTTATAATGACATAACAACGATGAAAAATCCTTAATTGCGCAAACAAACTGTGAAATTGACATCCTAAAATCCAAAACAGTTTCCTTAATTATCCACTCAAATAGCTTTCTTTGAATATTTTATAAATATATATAATAAAAACTTCTATAAATAATCCATCCCAACACTCAACTGACAACCATAAAATATAAAACGACACCTTTTGCATATTTAGCATGACCTTCAGACCAAGAATAAATTGTATTTAATTAAATAGAAAATGCGTCGAGAAATCGAAAAAAAGGAGGACAGCAATGATAACGAAAAGATTAATTAGGAAGTATAAATAGAAATAAAGTTGAGAGGCATGGAATATTATATACCCAGCTGTGAGTTCTATAAAATAGCAATGTATATTTGTACATTTATCTCCATTATAACAAAAAACAAACATAGTCCCCTGTTGTTGTTGCTGTAGCGATAAGGACACTCCCGAAGGCCTTGGTGAGTGTTATCGATGTTGATGGTCCTTTGCGGGATCGCTCCAGTACCAAGCCCGACATCTCAGGAACGATTTATTATGTCCACATGTGATCTTCTAGACCATACCACCCTCCCAACCCCTACATATATGAGGAGTTCGGGGTAACCAGAGCCTCGGCTGTTAACGATACAGGATTTTCCACGGAATTGAGCTTGCAGAAGCTATATAATGCGCTGGCAACCTGAAAGGGTTGCGCTACGCAACCATTTGAATCAATTTGGTATTTTAGTCGCCTCTTACGACAGGCACATAACTACCAGTGGGTATATTCTAACCCCTAACCCACTGGGGGGATAGTACCTGATATGGATTTCCAGTTTTTCCCTGAAACAAAAAAAATAAAACACTTCTTATAACAGGTATGGACCACATTGCAGACTATGTGACGTAGTAAAGAAATGGCCAGTACAACCCGAAACGCATACATTATGGTATTGGTAGGCCACAGTTTCCCTTACTGATAACGTTAGGTTTCGGATATACTTTCCGTTATAATTATAGCAGCAGTTGCGGTTATGGTTACTTTTGCGGTAACAATGATAATTATGGTTATGTTTATGGACATGATAATGGTTATGGTAATTGTTATGGTTATGGTTATGGTTGTGATTATGGTTGTGGTTATGGTTATGGTGTTATAGTTAAGGTATGGTTATGGTTATTGTTAAGGTTATGGTTATAGTTTTACTTATAGTTATGTTTATGGTTAAGGTCATGGTTATGGTTATGGTAATTGTTATGTTTAGTAGGTTATGGTACTATGGTTATGTTTATGGTAGGTTAGGTTATGGTTATGTTAACGTATGGTTATGGTAGTTAGGTATGTACTATGTATGGTTATGGTTAGTTATGATATGGTTAGTTGGTTATAGATATGGTTATGCTATGGTTATGTATGTTTGTTAGTTTATGTTAGTTATGTTATGGTATTGTGGTTTTGTTTGATATGGTTGTGGTTATATGGTATAAATATGGCTACGGTTACGTTGACGGTAACGGTTAGAATTACGGCTAAGGTTGTGATTACTGTTAAAATTACGGTTACGGTCATGGTAACTGTAAAGTCATAGCCACTGTTATAGATCCGGGTGCGATTATGCATAAGGACATCGTTATAGTTGCGATTGCGCTTGTGGTTACTATAGCATTTTCAGGTCAAATGAAACTTTTTTCAATTTAAATGAACTTTTTTCATTTTAAATGAAAGCTTTTTTCATTTTAAATTAACTTTTTTCATTTCAAATGAAACTTTTTTCAAGTCAAATGAAACCATACTACTAAAGTAATTGTCAATATATTTATATTGTACTTTATAACGCTATTTATCAAATTTTTCTTTAATACAACTATTTTTAATTAGCCACATTGAAGGCAAAATTTTTGTTTTAATTCTCTTTGTGAATTTAAGTTGCAGTTAAGGTCGGCTTAGTTTAACCTTGCCTTTTGGTCGTTTCCATTTTTTAATAGAAAAAGTAGCAGAGTTATACGCTAGGCAATTTATATACTACAGTTTTACCCACCCACTGAAAATAAGCACCTATATTTTTACTTGTATCTACTCCCCTTATATATAAAGCACATTCTTCTTCTACATATACTTCGTTAATAACGTAGGAATAAAGCAACGTAGAGAACAAAGAGAAGGACCAAAAAGCATGATGTGGGCGTATTTCCTATTCACTGTCTGACACCAACTAACGCATCGGTTGAATCCTCTGTATTATGCTTTTCTCATTGACCAACGTCTTACCAAACAACATAGAACGATAGCAAGGTATTGAGAGAACATTACTTTTACCAACTATATAGTAGAGCATGTGGACTGTGGAGAGATCTTTTTTAACTATGCTGAAAAACATAACCGTAAAAATTATCTTTTCTACTTTATGGCGCAGTTACATTGCACTTCACTCGTTTGGGCCTTTGAAAACATATATATTTGTTTTTATTCCATTATTTTTCATTGTATATTGTATTTAAATGTAATACTTAGAATATATTATTAGATGGGTCGATTTATTAACCGATATCGCGCCATCAATTTTTCGATAGGATTTGGGGTCAGAAAAAAAAGTTTCACTACGCATACCCAAAAAAATAATTTTCGAGCCTGCGAAATTTCATATTTTTTACTTTTTTTGACTTTGATTTATGAATCAACTGTCATAATAAAATGAGTGCTTCATATCAAATTTGTCGAACGACTTGTTATTAAAGTCAGCCACAACGCGATACACACAAACAAAACTGTCAATGATCTTTGAAATATGAAATTTTTTTCATAAAGTATGCGTTGGCTTAAACACAATGTAGAGCAAAAATCCCTAGCTGACATAACTGTAAAAGTATTTATTCAATAGCGCAAAAAGACAAATGGCACCATTCAAATGTGCGACAATTCAAACTTAATGACCATGAGTGCTCGAAGCGCTTTGAAAATAGTTCAAATAGTGATGAAGCGAAATAAATGGTGAAACTAAATAAAAATAATGAATGAATAAATAAATTAAATGCCAGCTTAATCATTTGTAGTGAGTGAAAAATTTAAAAATAAAATAATTAGTTAGGCTTGCCTTACTAAATAACAAATCACAAAAAAACGTCAACTTAGTTTGATGCCAGCACATGCTTGACCTTTTCAATTCTTTTATTTAATCAATGGGAATTTTGTTGGTAAAAGTGCTGCCGTGTCGTTCCCAAACGGTTAATGGAAAATGTTGGTTATGCGGACTTGATTTTTTTGCATTTCAGTCACATAGATATCTTCTTTTTCATATCAGAATATTTTCATTTTGATTCTATATTCATTTCTGCTTACTCGTTTATCGCTTCTAGCGTAGATTTTTTAAGACATTTTTAGGTGATGTCATACTTTTAAGAGTTTTTCATTCTTACCCAACCCGTTTTCATTTCATTTCCGGTCATTGTACCGCAAATATGTACTTAACTGAAGCTCCTTTTCTTTTTTATGCTTCGTTCAATATTTATCAACACAAAGCGATGTACGTTTTCAAGGTGCTCAAATACGTTCTATTAATTTAACAGTTTATATTTGATGCGCTGTAACCTTTTACAAGGTATAAAAATAAAATGTTAAGTAGAGCATATCAAACAAAATTTAATTGAAAAACGGTAAGAATCGAAATCAGTGAAGATTTAGTACTTAAACAATCTCCTATGCTTCTTCTGTTTACAGCAATGACTACGAAGAGCAGTGGAAAATGTCAACAAACTTCATGTATTAAGCTCTCTTCTTCTATTTCCGATAACATTAGAAAAAAGCCGTGAGTACCAAGTACTGTGAAGTTGGATGTTTAAACATATAGCTGAAGCTTAACAGAGGTCACCAATAGGTTGAAGTTAAGCTACAATAGATTAACTTTAGCAGCACCAAATTGTTTCGATCTTTTAAAGAAGAGTTTCGTCGGCTTCTTATCGGTAACGACATATACTGACGTCGCAACGAAATTTTCCTTAGGGAACAATCCAAATATTAAAATATTATAATATGTAAGGCGAGCGATAACTCCGACAGAGATATAAGGCCGATCTTCTCTTCCAATTTGCGTCGTGCTCCTCTGATTTTTCCCTACAAATGCCGGACGGGACCTACATGTTTTTATGCCGACTCCGAACGGCATCTGCAAGGCAGATGAGTTTTCACTGAGAGCTTTTCATGGCAGAAATACAATCGGATGCGCTTGCCAGCACACTGCGAGGGCGACCCCGCTTAGAAAAATTTCTTCTAATTGAAAAATCTTATTTCTAAATTTTGATGTTGCTTTGCCGGGAGTTGAACCCAGGGCATACGGCGTGATAGGCGGAGCACGCTACCATCACACATGGTGGCCGCCATTAAAATATTTAGTATATATTTATATATATTTTTATGAAAACAGTTCATGGATCAATAGAATTACAGAAACATAAAGTGATCATATATTCCCCCAATTAGAATTTTGTGGTGGGAGCCTCCCTGCTGACAATTTACTGTTTTATTATCGGATTATTATCGCTGGCGAATTATTATCGCCGAGTGTTTAAAAATTATATCAGCTTTACATCATTTTCTTATTGGTTTGCTTATAAGGCTTGTTAGCCGCGCATATTGGTGATGGAATTTCGTTATCTGTTTCCTAGCAAACCGATTGAGTTGTCCAATTTGTAATTCGATGATATATTTAATAAAAAAATTTATAAGTTTTCAATAACAAATCGACGACAAGCCGATAGCAACATTGTTACAACTCTGATAGGAAATACAGAAGTTCCGAAAAACAAATTGATAACATATCGAAACTTTCTTGTTAGTATTCGATAACTTTCGATAACAAATCGACATACATGCGATAACAAATTTGTAACACTCTGTTAACAATGCTATAGGCTTCCTAAAAACAAATTTGTATACTTTTGATAACATGATCGACAACTTTTTTTGAGTATTCTTAACTTTTCCATAACAAATCGATAAAACCTACCGATAATGAATTGAGAAAAACGGCCCAACAAAGCTATAGAAACTAATTGACATACTTTTGATAACAAATCGATATAGTTTTCCGTAAGTTATGGATACATTTTCGAAAACACTTCTATACGAATTGTTTCCAATCCGATAATAAATCTTTTATATTTGATAACATATCGATAAGTTTCGCTGGATAAATTGATAGTTGTTTCCACAACCGATAACTCTTCGATGACAAATAGATTTGTTTTGTTTTTGTGTATATATTAGATTTATTTTACTATATTGTTTTACAAATAAATTTGAGCATAAAATTTCAGTATTTTTCAATATATTATTACGTCCATTTATTTTGTGATGAATGGCACATGTATGTACAAGTCACTGTGCAAAGTGTGGCTATCTGCGCTTTGCCAATAACACAAAGACAAATTTGAAATTGCAATTTTTAAATTTTTATTGGTAGTTGCTTCATCGAACTGATTTAAAACAACAAACAAATCCATGTGAAGAAGACAAATTGCCAAAAAGATAACTATTCCATTTGGCAAAACAAGTTTGCTATGACCCGGAAAATCGATAAGAAATAAATTGATTTAAAACCTAATTTCAATTATGCATTTAATTGTATTTTTATTTAAACAAAAATGACAAATGCATCCGTAAAGGCTGTAAATAAAGCTGACATTTCATTTGGGTTGAATTGTATTTATAAAAAAATAGTAATATGTTTGATCTGTCTTAGTATCAAAAAAAAATAAGGAGAGGAAGAAAACCGCACCAAAATGATTTTGACTTCAACCGCCTTGTTATCAGCTTTGTCAAAAGAAAGCTTAATCCTTATTTAACTTACGTAACCTTCCTTTTTTAACTATAATCAAAAATCAAATTAATGTTTACTTTTTTCAACAGAGTTGAGTTTTATTGTTTTACACTGTTTCATCTTAAGGAAATAAATAACCAGATTTTGGATTACGATCACAAACTTACAAGCATTAAGTTTCTGGTGTGTTAGTAGTCATGGCGAATGTAAGACACATCGGAAATTGAAATTTTTTAAATTGAACGGCATATCGTTTGGGATCATTTGGTTCTTCGGAAGGAGAAATTCCTCACCTTCGAATATTCCGGCGTAAATCACAAGATTCATGTTCCAAGCATTATTTAATACGGAGCCTTTTAGCATTAATTTTGTGGTGGAAAGCCAGCACATTCAAGAAATTACTTGGTTGGTGGTCATTTATCTACATCATATTACACATTCAACTGAGGGATTCAAGAAGTTTATAAGCGTAATCCACAGCTTTTGCAATTCATTGTCAACCTCACTTACTCGATGCGAACCTTGTTACAAATATGCATATATTAAAGGCATATTAAAAGTTGAGATTATCAGTAACCCAAGATCTTCAGGAAATAAGAGGGGGGCGTAATGAGGGTTATATTTTGTTCACATATATTTCTGAACTGGTTAGCCTCGTACTTCAATGGTGCCTGTTACCGGAACGCAAAGGACCATCAACGTTGATAACACTCATCACATCTTTGCTGCATAACTGAGTGATGTGACAACTAATCAAAAACTAATTTGCAAAAAAGGTTCAATACCTTCTTTCCAAAAATATTCCATAGAATTAGAGACTTATCTTAAATGGCAAACTTTTTCTGCTCTTTAAAACAAAAAAACTTGCACATCGATTAAAGTAAAACTGTCAATCTCAAGTCTCATGAACCATAACTTTTTTAGCAACAAACGAGAATCTCGTTAAATTACCATCAAAAATCAGAAAGCTACAAGTATTTGATAGCTTTAATATTTTTTTACCAAAAAATCTCATTTTCAATTAAAGTTGCCATCAAAAACAAAGATTTACCTTGTTTCCTCCACCAACCTTTTTTTCCTCATCAACAAAAAAAAGATAAAAAAGTCATAGCAACTCATGCAGCTTAAAAGTCCAGTTGTTTAGTATTAACGTTTTTTCGTTAAATTCTTTTTTCTATACACATTTGCTGATCATGAGTTTTTTTCTTTCTACTTTTTGATCTATACAATTATTTTTTTTCTTCTTCTTGTTAGTTTTTTATGCATGCTTCCAATCAATTCTTACCATTTACAATATCAAGCAGCCTTGCTTTTTAGATATTATATAATCGCCTAATGACCTTTGAACACATAATCAATCAAATAGGGCTAATGTTGATAAGGCTGCAGATTAAATGTCAAGTAGTTGTCGAACCATGGCGACCACCGTGGTGAGATGGTAGCGTGCTCCGGCTACCACACCAAAGATCCTGGGTTCAAAATCAAAATTAAGAAACAAGTTACAAGAAAACTTTCTAAGCGGGGTCGCCCTTCGGCAATATTTGGCAAGCACTCCGAGGGTATTTCTGCCATGAAAGCTTTTCAATGAAAAACTTATTTGCACTACAGATGCCGTTCGGAGTCGGCATTAAACAAGTAGGTCCCGTACCCCCACTTGTAAGAATGAAGAAAAAGGAGCTTTACGCATAATGGAAGAGAAACTCGGCCTAAAATCTCTTCGGATGTTATCACGCTTTACGTTTATTTGCTTAGTTGTCGAATCAAAGCGATGCAGTATTGTTACTGTAGAATAAGCATAAATAGAACTGTTAGTTTAGGTAAATATACAAGCATGTAAAGGTTATAAAACAGAGTAGAACAAAAAGGAGTATGAGGAGAAGCGAAAGCTAATTCAGGCTTATATATAAAGGAATGAAAATGCGATTTCCTTAAAGGCGGGCGCTTTCATTGGAAATTTTAGAAAGCGTAGAATTATCGGAGATCTCTTGAAATTCTTTACGATATGAACACGATTTTGTTAAATTCTTTACTTACAATTTTTTGTTCTAATAAATTTAGTAAATAGAATTAAAGAAAATATTGCCCTACAAATAAAACCCAGAAAAGTGGATGCGTGCCCAAATTCACAAGCAAATATAAATTTGTTAGATGAAAATAAATGAAGTGTGACGATTTGTTTGCGTGTGGCACCAATTTGGTGGACAAAAAAATTTTCTTTAATGGAAAACGTGTTAGCATGTAAAGGCGAGTCACAAAAACTGTGTTGGTTAGGTCAATAAATGTAGATAACGCTAGTATGATGTTAGTAATTGAACGCCAATTTAAATCTGATGTATTTAAGGCCGACCTGTTGCTCTGGTGCTTCCAAAATTTTTTTATACACAGCTGAGCAGAGCTCACAGAGTATATTAATTTGTTCGCATAACGGTAATCCGTAACGGCATAAACTAATCGAGAAAGATATAGACTTCTATATATCAAAATGATCTGGGCGAAAAAAGAAATTCATTTAGCCATCCCCGTCCGTCCGTCCGTCCGTAAAGACGATAACTTGAGTAAATTTTGAGGTATATTGATGAAATTTGGTATGTATGTTTCTGGCCACTCATCTCAGATCGCTATTTAAAATGAACGAAATCGGACTATAACCACGCCCACTTTTCGATATCGAAAATTTCGAAAAACCGAAAAAGTGCGATAATTCATTACCAAAGACGGTTAAAGCGATGAAATTTGGTAGGTGGATTGAACTAATGACGCAGAATATAAAATTAGTAAAATTTTGAACAATGGGCGTGGCACCGCCCACTTTTAAAAGAAGGAAATTTCAAAGTTTTGCAAGCTGTAATTTGGCAGTTGTTGAAGATATCATGATGAAATTTGGCAGGAACGTTACTCCCACTTACTATATGTGGTGCTAAATAAAAAATTAGCAAAATCGAATTACGAACACGCCCACTTTACAAATTTTTTTTAAGTCAAATTTTAACCAAAAAATTGAATATCTTTACAGTATATAAGTAAATTATGTCAACATTCAACTCCAGTAATGATATGGTGCAACAAAATACAAAATAAAAGAAAATTTCAAAATGGGCGTGGCTCAGCCCTTTTTCATTTAATTTGTCTAGAATACTTTTAATGCCATAAGTCGAACAAAAATTTACCAATCCTTGTGAAATTTGGTAGGGGCATAGATTCTATGACGATAACTGTTTTCATGTGAAAATGGGTGAAATCGGTTGAAGCCACGCCCAGTTTTTATACACAGTCGACCGTCTGTCCTTCCGCTCGGCCGTTAACACGATAACTTGAGCAAAAATCGATATATCTTTACTAAACTTAGTCACGTACTTATCTGAACTCACTTTATCTTGGTATAAAAAATGGCCGAAATCCGACTATGACCACGCCCACTTTTTCGATATCGAAAATTACGAAAAATTAAAAAAATGCCATAATTCTATACTAAATATGAAAAAAGGATGAAACATGTTAATTGGACTGGTTTATTGACGCAAAACATAACTTTGGAAAAAACTTTGTAAAATGGGTGTCACACCTACCATATTAATTAGAAGAAAATGAAAAAGTTATGCAGGGCGAAATCAAAAGCCCTTGGAATCTTGGCAGGAACAGTATCGTGGTATTACATATATAATAATTTAGCGGTACCCGACAGATGATGTTCTGGGTCACCCTGGTCCACATTTTTGTCGACATCTCGAAAACGCCTTCACATATACAACTAAGGCCACTCCCTTTTAAAGCCCTCATTAGTACCTTTAATTTGATACGCATATCGTATAAACACGTTATAGAGTACCCCTGTTCCACGTTTATGGCGATATCTCGAAAAGTTGTCCACCTATAGAACTAAGGCCCACTCCCTTTTAAATACTCATTAGCAGCTTTTATTTGATACCCATATCGTACAAACGCATTCTAGAGTCACGCCTGGTCTCACTTTTATGTCGATATCTCGAAAAGGCAACCACCTATAGAACTATGGCCCACTCCCTTTTAAAATACTCTTTAGTACCTTCCATTTGATACCCATGTCATACAAACACATTCTAGGGTTACCCTATGATGTGTGATTTTCCCTTATTTTGTCTCCAAAGCCCTTACCTGAGATGGAATATTCGGTTACACCCGAACTTAGCCTTCCTTACTTGTTTATTTCAGATTTTATTTCAATTTTATACAAAAACCAGTATTTTGTTAAATTCCAAAAAATCGCGTACGCTGTAAAATTTTTAAGTCACCAGATATATTTTCATTTTTATTGCCACCACACGCGGCAATCGAACCTACGGCGCTCAAGTATAGATAGCTTTATATACTACCCTTTTATATCGCTTATATCACTAGATACATATGTACTATGTATATAAATATATTGAGTAAAATATACAAAATTGCGCATTGAAGTACGTGAAATAAATAACCAAAACATATTTACTGACCCTTTGCATCCGCTTACCAAGCGTTAGGTACGTCCAAATCTTCGACTTGAAATTTACGATTACGATTACGATAGGTCTTTGATGGATCGGGCGCTTCGCGATATTCATACCTGGGCATCTAATGTCGGTTGAAAGTCAATGCGGAGAAGTACGGATATGGTCTTGTTTACAAATGAGGTGCAAGGTCCCAAATTGGACCAGGCCTAATTTAGGAGGGGTACCTTACAGAGAACCTTGCACAAAATATTAGAATCGTCCTAGACAGTAGCTGTCATGGAAGCGTCAACGTGGAGGAGAGGTGTCAAGAAGCTCAACGGCACTCACTACGCATGTAAAAGAATGCTGTGGTGTGTACGTGGGGCTATCGCCCTCTCTTTCTCATTGGGTTTTACAGCGATTGTAAGCCCTATTCTATACTATGGAGTTCTATGTGTGGAAAGCCACACAAAACAACATACCTCAAAAATTAGAGGAGGTATGCAGTACTAGCGATGCTTAGCATTACGGGAGCCCTGAGAACAACCCCGACGGCTGCACTGTATTCCATTTTGCACATCCCACCTGTAAACCTGGTAGCAAAGAACAAAGCAGTAACGACCGCAACCAGGCTCGGTGCTTCGGGCAGCTTGAGCGCCGACCATATGGCCATAGTAGTATAGCGTCATCAATCACAAGACGAACAGACTACCTGATATCCCTATTCTGCGCTTCCGAGGGAGATCTTAAGCCCACAATAGAGTTGGACGGTGGCGCAAGGGTGCGCAAATGGAGGACGAGGCGATACATGTGTACACCGATGGTTCCAAGTAGTGGAAGATAGGGTCTGCGGTATACTGCGCTGATCCGGAAATAAGCAGATCCTACAGGCTGCCGGATTACTGTAGCGTTTTCCAAGCGGAAATATAGCCGTAACCAAAGCAGTAGAACCCTGGAAGAGAATAGCTTAAGCTGCAACCGAGTTAACTTTTATATTGACAGTCAAGCAGCAATTAAGGCAATAATCTCGCATAGCACAGCATCTAAATGCGTGTTAGAGTGTAAGCAGTCTCTGGAGAGAATCGGGCAGGGAGAAGCATACATCTATATTGGGTCCCAGAGCATATGGGAATAGATGGGAATGAAAAACGGACGACCTAGCTAAAAAGGCGCATCCCTGAGCTTGCTCCGTAGACTGTCCCAATTAGATTGGGCGAGATTAAGCGAAGGCGAGAGGTGCACATGATCGACCAAGGGGGAAAGGCGTGGGTTCAAGCGCGGGGCTGTAAAGTGTCGAAGATTATGTGTAGGTCTTACAACCTTAGACTAACACAGTTGCTTACTATCATTAAAAAGAGAGGACTGTAGACTCATGACGGGTATTCTGACTGGACACCGCCTTCTGGCGTCACATGCCTTTAAACTAGGCTTGGTCAGTGATAGCAGATGTAGGAAGTGCGGGTTGGAGGAGGAAACGATCGAGCACGTTTCTGTGCTCGTGCCCTGCACTTGCCAGGCTAAGACTCCAGTTATTAGGAGTGATACAGCTGTCAGATCTAGAAGCAGCAAGTGGCTTAAGTCCTAGGAAGCTTCTAGTATTTGCCAAGAGGACGGAGTTATTTTATAACATAGGTCCTGGTTTTTTGATAGGGTTTTTCAGTTTGGTCATTAAAACAAACTTCTGGTAACACTACGGACTCAATCAGTCTATGTGAGGTCCTCATGGACCGGCCAGTTTCAACCTACCTACCTAGCCTTATCTTTATCTCCACCATAAACTCGAAATCGGCTATTGAAATTTTTAGTAAAAATTTTGCAGGCCTTTTTCTTAATCGCTAGTAGCTCAGCTTTTCGCAGTCACGCCCTTCTAGCTTTTAATTTAGCCCTGCTTTTTATACTCAGTTGAGCAGAGCTCAATAGTATATTAACTTTGACAGGATATGGTGATTGTACAGAAATAAAGCAAACGAGATAGATATAGACTTCCATTATCAAATCATCGTATCGAAAAAATTGATTGAGCCATGTCCGTCTTCCGCCTGTCTTCGTCCGTCGTCCGTCCGTTCTCAGTTAACACGAAACTTGAGTAAATTTTGAGGTATCTGATGAAATTGATATGTAGGTTCCTGGGATTCATCTCAGATCGCTGTATAAATTAACGATGTCGGATTATAAACCACGCCCACTGTTTCGCGTGGTATCGAAAATTTTGAAAAACACAATTGGAATGCGATTATTTTATCAGTGACAGCTGTTTTTTCCATAGTATGGTTAATAATTTTTCATTTAATTTGTAGAACTTTCTGATGATATTTCTCATAAATTTTATCCATATTCCTTGGGTTGACTTGTGCTTTCAGAGGTGGCAGTGTGAGAGTCAAGTTACGAAAACGTGGGAGTCTGTTGCAATTGCAGTCTTTTTATCTCTTGCTTCACTTGTGACCTTTTGTTCATTGGTTTCTGCTGCACAGAGGCTGTGCGCTTATTTAAGGTGGAAGAAGATGTGAATCAAAGTCGATGTTTGGATCATCGTGGTTGTGCGCCCTCATAAAATTACTGGAGGCATGCTGTTTCGTCTTTCACAACATGTAATCTTTATTGTTTTCATTTGTAATGGGGGGGGCTGGTATGGGGACAGTTTTTTGTTTATTTTTATTTTGTATATGCATTGTACCTTTGTGTCTAGATATGATCATGTTTCGAGCATTGGCGAAGTCGAATCGGGCCGCAACCTATTAGCTGAAATTTCATTATTTAGGGCTAAACTTTCCGACTGTGGGGCCAAAACCCTTATATTTGCGTATCCTGTTGTTGAATTCACTAAGCACGAATTTCATATCATGGCGGTGGCAGCGCTCGTATGTGCGTTTTATGCATTCATAAAGCGGCCTTTAACTTAAACATATTCAATTTAATATTTTTCAACTTTAAGATTTTGGGAAAAAAATAATCGCAAATAGAATTATGTTTTCGGTAAAAGTAAAACAAATTGTTTAACTCTTAATAAGTTTGCTGTTCAAAAAGGCTTAGGGGTTACAGAGCCTCTTTTTTACTTTGAACATTTTGGTTTCTAATGCCCTGACGTTAAAAGCACTGGTTAAATTTTGAGTTAGATTTCGAGAAGGCATTCGATCGCGTCGGAGCACAGTATAGTTCTTAGAGAATTAAAGCGTTGGAAAATCAGTAACAAAATGTATAACATTTTGAAATCATTCCTAAAAAATCTACAGTTCAGAGCAAGATTCAATTAATTCGAATCAGGTGTACATAACTGTGTACAGTGGCACGCTATAGGCCTATCAACTCTGTCGTTGCTCTTTTTACGATCGGCATTCAATGAACTGAGTTGAATCCTAAAACATTTAACTACGTAGAGCAGCACCGTATCTATGCAGACATATGCCTTTGGTGCAGTACCTCAGGTGGCACAATCTTACGCTGGTAAATTCTCTACTTTCCACATATACAGGAAACATAATTGTCTCCTTCTCCTCCTTTCACTTCAGAAACACCCAAATACTATAATAATACTAAGATATATAAGGCATTACTATTTAATAAGCAAATTAGCTTTAAGGAACATTGCGCAACATGTTAGATCAAGCTTATTTTCCAGTTATTAAATATCTTTAAAATTTCATGTCATTAACAAACATTATTTTGTGCATACTACATCTCATAAGCATAATATAGGCCTACGATTTTCAAAAATTGATTTACAGCCTCGTTATATATGGCACCTGTGCTCCAACACATATAAAACTCTTACATGCCCATAGCACGCGCATTAAAAAGAGTCTACGTGCCGTTTCTACATCGCCAGTCAAGTAGCCTTGCTGAAGCCGGCATACCTGGAAATTCACAGAGAGCCAGACGCAACACACTAGCTGATGCCGAAGTTGTTGCAATGCAGAAATGAGCTACTACTGTTCACAGTCAACTCAGCCTTACTTGAACGAAAAAATCAGTACTAAATCTACAATACCTCGTTGTCTTCCAGAAATGACACGGATCTTTTCTTCTAATATCACAGGCTACACCAACGTTAATAGAAACCTCTCTCTCGCCCATCGTTTCATTACCAAAGTTCCATTATGAGAGGTCTGCAAAAATACCGCAAGGTCGACATACCAGCCCCATAGGTACTTTCAACATCTTTCAACGACGCCCTGTCACACAATACACGGAGCTGGGATTTTGTCTATACGACGGATTAAAAACCGCCACTCCACACGCTTTGCAATGACAAACACGAATCCGGTTTTTCCACTCTATCTCTGTCGGCGCTCTCTATACCCCTGATATAGCTCACATCTGACAGCTGGAACACTGCTGCAGTGTCTTGAAGCCGTAAGGCAGTCGCCTCTCAGGAAGGAAGGAAAACACGTGATCCAGTGTACTGATAGCAGGTCCGGCAGAGAAGGAAATTTTAAATGCGCAATAAACAAATACCCCTGATGTGAACCAGCTACGTGACTGCACTCATCGATACACAGATATCATCAAAATTCATGAGTGGATACCTGGACATGTCGCGTATCACTCGTAATGACAACCTGCTGACAGATAAGAGCATACGAGACAGCACAGAACCCCTCCATTAGTTCGGATAGAGTATTTGATAAACGACATTCGAAGGCATTGTCGAGAAATATATGCACGAAAGCTGAATGTCGGATTGGAGAAATTACCACATAACTGTCTAAACATAAAACCGCGAGCGAAAAAGGTTCTAAATATCCTCCAGACTGCGTCCGGTAGCGTACTATACGACTTAGGTAGGTCACACATAACTACCACCCACACCCACTTATTAAAAGGCGTCAACAACAACCATTCCATGTTTAGCACACAGGATGCACGCAGACAAACTCTTAAACTATTGCCGAGAACTTAACCACATCCGTACTTCAATATTATGAATCAAAGCCTTCTGATCACCTAAAAGATATTAACACCACGTACCTCACTCGCATATATTAAAACTTGTTTCAAATTCTCAGTTATATTAAACAACTCACATATGTAATGTATAAGATAAAGGGAGTATTAATGGTGGAGGTTGGTGGGATACTTGAATTTAGTCGGAGCTTTTTGACAGCTATGTCGGAGAAGTTGTGGCGAGGTTTAGCTATTTCCTTTTTCGCCTATGAATATGCCCCATAGTGTTTAACTCAATTTTATCCTTAAACTAACTGCATATGTTTCATTACCTACTTATCAAATATGAATGAAGCCTTAAGGCCCAGGCAGCACAGCGCTTCCATTAGCATAAGTGCAAAAATTGTAATATAATTGTTTCTCTTGTATATAAATAAATAAAAAAATATATATATTTTTTTCCAATATACAGCGGCGAACTTTCATCCACTGTGTGCATGACAGTTACTTGGCGACAAAGTCTCTTTCCTATCACGATCCGACGTCGAAGCTACTTTAATTTTCATGGCTGCTCCAGTATTTGTCACAATTTTACATTTTCTTCCTTTCTTGCTACGTATTGCATTTTTTGTTCTTGTAGCGTTAAGGACAACCCCGAAGGTTTTGGATATTATGGGGAGTGTTATCGATGTTAGTGGTCCTTTTCCGTGTGCAGATTCACGGTACGTTACGGTGAAAAATCATTAATAACGGTACTATGCCGACCATCGCGGAACGACTAAGACTACATGAAACTTTCTCAGCCATACCTACCTCCTAGATCCATGGGAAACTTGGGATCGCCAGAGCTGGATGTGGACTTTTGATTTCTGGAAGACTTCAATCAGCTGGTTAATCTGCAGCAATCCCATTAAAAACATAATCCTTTAAACATTTGCAGTCGTTCGACATCAGCAAAGTATTTTCTTTTTATCCAAGGCTTGTCATGTGTTTCTTTTTATCACTAAACTGTGGTTTGAGGCTCGGTGTCCAACGTTTCTAGCGTTAAATGATAACCCTAATTTTAATTTTAATCCCTTTATTTATTTTTTCAAGTGTTTGCATAAACTCTACGGTAAGAATGGCAGATCTCGGAGGCTTACCATTCCAAGACCCCTTTGTTAGCCTGCTTTTTCCGCTTCGTCAATTTAATTCAATTAACGCAAATTTTTTATTGTATATACTTTGATAAGGAAAAGGAGAAATGGCTTACTAAGAGTCCTTCTCAATGATTATATAAGTATAGCATTAAATTTTGCTTTATACAATCAAATATTTATACGTTTATTTAACAATGACACTATAATATTCCCAACAACTAAGGATATTAAAGTAATAACAATTTTGGCTGGCGCCAGTAACTATCATAAGATCTCCCCATATAACAAACAAACTGGACAACAACGAGCCGCACCACTTTTATAGTAAATACAAAAGGGACATCGGACAAATGGAACGATTAAATGAAGAGGAAACGCGGTGCTATGTATATCAACTGATATAAACTATATTTAAAAAGCTCAAAGTACGCACTTACCACACACACACACCACAACTTAAGCTGCATGGCATATTTGCACGCATTCCAATTCTTTGTTGGCATGCGAGATATTAAGGGTTCTGATAAAAGTAATTTTATCAATAACTTACTATAAACATTACAGCATACAAGTTTACGTACGCTTATAAATATTAAATTTTCTTCTTGCTTTGTTCATTCAACATCGTTATGACCTTGATACATTTCAAACCATCTCTTCTACTTTCGCCCGCTGTAACTAATGCCATTCAGAAGCAAATGTGAAATTGGCAGCAGATTAAATATAATCACGTCGAGTATGCTTGTTTAATGTTTAGCTTCTTACATATTTGTTGCTGTTCTTAGTTATTGAAAAATATTGAATTTGTGCAAAGCTGACCAGCAGCAATCCAAATATTTTCAATGTTTGCTTTCTATTTTGACATACCCTAAGCTATTGCTGGCTATATCAATTTCAAAACGGTTAATTCTATTACATATATCTGATATCGGATTGACAAATTTAGCGATATAATTGTTATATTATTTTATTTATGTACATATATTGTGCAATAGAAAGTAGTCGTGCTTGTATGGATGTGGTACACCATGACGTATACTTAACTTTCGTTCCGTCGATATGCGCTTGTAGTTACAAGTACCACATAAAATTTTGGCTTAAATTTGAAGGCATTCTTGTTGTTTTGTATACTAAAACTTTCAAAATATTATTTTGTGTTGTGTAAGGAGGATCCTAATGAAGTGTAAAAATTTCACTGGAAATTTTAAATCGAAACACAAAAAGCCCAAGTGCCGAGCCAATTTTGCTTGGTCATATACATAGTACAAAAAAGGCGTGAGTACTCCAGCACTCGTAAAGCTCGACGTGTAACATCCAGTGTGTTTTGAAATTAACAAAAGCTAGTCAAGGGGTTGAAGTTAAAACAGAACATAGGTTTTTTACGAGAAGCAAACAATTTCTATAACATCGATAAATTTTTCGATAACAATACGATAAATTTTCTATAACAATTTCGATATATTTTCAGTAACATTTGGTATTCCATTGGTAACTTTTTGATGAATAACCATTATTTTCAATGATGCAATCCATAGCTTTTCGAAAGTATTGGATAATTTTTCAGTTACAAACCAATAACAAGCCGGTAACAATAAATAACACTTCTATTTCTAATTACTCACTCATATTTCTAATTAATAAATTCTGAAATTAAACTGTAATGTTCAATAGTATATCTTTGTTTGTAATATAACATTGTGAGAATCACGATATATCTTAAATTTAAACTATTGAGTTGTATATTTATATATCTCTTATATTATGCAGTCGACCATTTCAAGTGTTTGTCGTCGACTTTAAAAAATAAATAAATAAATGTATAAATAAATTCTCGTATCCAGAGAGGACTTTACTTTTCAATTGCCTGCCTAGTTCAATTAATGGCTGATGTTGTTGTTTTGTATTAACGCTGGTTCCCAAATAAAAGAATTTTTATTTTAAGTTCTATATTTTGTTGCTCTTCTCACCATCTAAACTCAACATTGCGCTTCTTTTTTCAAATTAAAATAAATAGAAATTACGGTGCGAGTATTCTAAACGATGATATCAATGTCGGCAGCATACACCAGGATCTGCAAGCTATTATAAATATTCTTTGCTGAGTGGTAAATCTCTGCAGGTTGTATTATTTTCCCAAGCATCAAAATAAAGAAATCGCAATATAGGGGGCCTAGTCTGAAACCTCGTTTAGTTTCAAATAGCTCGAAGAAGTCCTATAAAATCTGAGTGAGCTAATTTTGGTGCTCAGCCACAGTCGTAAAAGTAAGGGCAGCTCCTTTTGAAGCTTTCAAAGAAGGCTTTAAAATCAACGAAAAGGTGATGTGTGTAAATTCTTTTTTTTGCGGATTTTTTCTGGACTCCTGCGCATTGTTAAAATCTGGATCTACGATAGATTTATCAGGTCTGAAGCCGCACTGATAAGGTGCAATCAGCCGATTCACGGAGGGTTTTCAATATTTCGCACAATATACTTGACAGGACCTTATATGCGTCAATAAGAAGGCTGGTTCCACGACAGTTGGTGGTGTTTGCAGGATCCCCCATCTTTTGAACAGGGCAAAGAACACTTGGATTTCAATCGTCAGGCATACGCTTTTCCGACCATGCGTGGGTTAGGTTAAAGTGGCCACCGGTGCGACCACCATTGCACTTATGCCAATAAAGTTCCCATTGTCATACCACGGGGATATCTCCCGTTATTCAAACCAACAGGTCGATTTAGCAAACGTCAGTAATTTCTTATGTTCCACATTAGTCAGATCACAAAGATCGTCAAAGAAGGGAGATCCCAGATGTTACTTCCTCTTGCGTTAAAGCGCAGGAAAATCGCACAGAAAATGCTTGAATGTTTTTATCTCCTCTGCGTCTTTGCAGCTCCAGCGGTAGTCATTATAGGGAGCAACCAGCCGTTCTGTTTTCCTCCCGATTGCTATAATTCCAACGACCAGAGATATGTTCCCCAAGAGGAGGGAAACTTGTCGTGTGTCTCTCGTCCTATTCCGGCCACACTAGGAGGATTCAAGATTGCTTCACACACCCTTTCAAAGTGAATTTACAGGTAGCGAGCGGCATGATCGATCCCTTCCAGGATAACGAAAGCGGAACGGGTTAGTGCAGTCTGGCCGTCATAGTAAATACAAATTTGGTTATACGCGTGAAAAGCCTTTCTCAAATGCTCAAAGGCCTCGTAAATAGCGGCCACCTCCACCTGAAAGACGCAGCAATTTTCGGGTAGGCTAAAGCATTGATTACATATTATCCAGTTTGGAGCCGTCAGTATATATCTGCAGCCTATCGCTCAGGTCCAGCGGCTCCTTCAACCAATAATCTCTGTCCGGTATAACAACTTCGTACTTCATATCGAAAAAGACAGTCGGAGCATAATAGTCCAATGAAGGCGAATCTCCACATTGTCTCTCCAGCCGGATAACTGTAGCAGCAGCAAATCAGAAAAGGCCGCACATTCCTTGGCCATTAAGTCTATTGGCACCACATTAAACAGAGTGTCCAGCGCCACCCAGGGTTTGTGCGCAGACTAGAGCTCTTATTTGTACCTTCTGGAACACCTGTAGTTTTGATTTAGTATCTAAGCTCGTTCACTATACTAATGTGTCATATAAAAGGATTGGTCTTAACACAGCAGTGTAGATCCACAGGTTAATATTGGGTTATAGTCCCCATATTCGCGCAGCAGCTCCCCTACAGCTGTACAGTGCCACCTAGGCTTTTTTCACACGCTTTTGAGCATTTCCCCTCCATCTATCACCGGCAGCTGGAACGCATGTATATTATATTTCCTAGTGCACAGAACCAGTTCAGTTTTGGCTGAATTGAACGCTCTACAGACAAAGATAACGATTACAAGGTCTCTTTTTCGGTCTACTGACACTGGTCTATTCAACTTAACCTTCTAAGACCTGAAGAAATAACATAAACAAACATCTTTTGATGACATCAATTGAGGTTGGCTTCATATCTGGCCAATAGCTCTTGCTACATAGGTGTACGAGAAAATATGAGAAAGAAAAATATATTTTCAATTTCGTTGACGAGCTTTTCTCTAGCGTTTTGCAATAACGAAAAACTCTCGCAAGAAGCAGTCAGCTAGTTAATTCTGTAGTTTTTAAATTATTAAACCAGATCTGCGATAGAGCATTTTGCTTTAAAATTTACAAGAAAAAACAACACAAATTCTTTTATATTATTAAGAGCGCAATTCAATTTGCACAAAAAATGTGCGGAAAATCCATAAATTATAAATTATAAATTCTGTCCAAATCAATGTCAGTTGTTTTCAACGCTTTCATTTAATAACTTGATGTCTTTCAGTTATTTTTGTTGTTCATCTTTTATTTAAATAAAACTGACCTTAATAATCATAGCAAGAGAATATTTTTGATTTGTTCGTTTTCAGAAAAATTAAATTAAATTGTAGTTTTGTGCAAAAAATAAAAATGTTTTTAAATAAAACTTTTAATTTTTTGTTGTTTTATCGGCCTACTGATTTGTAAGATCGTGGGTTTGAATCAAGCTTAAGGCCTAAAAATAATTATTTTACCATTATTATTGTTATGATAATTTTTTTTTAATTGAAAAAATTATTATATTAGAATAGAATAAAGAAAAAATTTAGACAACTGCCAAAGCTCGTTGTATAGATCCATTTCGGGAACTGCTAAATTCCTTCATCGGCAACGTTTAGGCGCCGCTATTAACACCATTCAGCCATCACAGCGGTTTTTTTGTTTGTCTTCATTATTCCTATTTCTATTCTGTTTCTTGCCAATTGATATTCACAGCACTGCGATATCTGTTGCAGAATGGATGTGAAAATTGGACTTGTTTGATGGCAATCATTGCCATGATGGTTGAATGGTTATAGCAGCGGCGCATAAACGTACCGATGAAGGAATTTAGCAGTTCCCGAAATGGATCTATACAACGAGCTTTGGCAGTTGTCTAAATTTTTTCTTTCTTCTATTGTAATTTAATAATTTTTTCAATTAAGAAAAAATGTATCATAACAATAATTACACTGGTTTACAGCCAAAATGCACCAGAGACGCCATTATGAAATTCCTATATAAAGTCACCACCTGATTCCAAAAATCGAGGTTATTTTTAATTTTATGGTAACGTTTTTGAGATATTTACGAATAACCGTTTTTTCCACTGGGTCCACTTAATATATCATATATATCTCAAGAAGAAATCGAGTAATTCCAAAGCGGTTTGAAGTCTTTAAAAGGTAATAAAATTTTCTATAAACTGGGTATACAACACTTTTTTCTATGCCCTGCACATTCAACGGTAACGAACAATCATTACGGATTTTTTCGAGTAGTTTTTTAAAAATATAAAAAAATTTGTAATTTGCGAGGACGGATCTCGAAAACTTTTTATTTTTTTTGCAGATTTTTTTCTCTCTAAGCTCTATTTTATTACAAAAAAATAAGCTTTCATTCAACAAAATCGATGGACGAATACAAAAGTTATAACCATTCAAGTAAATATATCCATTTAATACTTAAGTACCCTACTGGTACATATGGGTTAGTATTCGCTAACTAACAGATGAAAGCTTATACCTTTTGTATTAGTCCATCGATTTTGTTGAACAAAAGCTTATTTTTTGTCGTAATAAAACAGAGCTTAGAGAGAAAACAAAATCTGCAAAACAATAAAAAGTTTTCGAGATCCTTCCTCGCAAAATACAAATTTTTTTATACTTTTACAAAAAAAATTGAAGAAATCCGTAATGATTGTTCGTTATCTTTGAATCTGCAGGATTTAGCAAAAAGTATTGTATGCAGAGTTTATAGCAAATTTTATTGCCTTTTAAAAGCTTTAAACCCTTTGGGAATTGTCCAATTCGTTCTGGAGATATATATGATTAAGTGGACGCATTTTTTTTTGTGAAAAAAACGGTTATTCGTAAATATCTCAAAAACGTTACCATAGAATTAACAATAACCTTAATCTTCGGAATCAAGGGGTGATTTTACATAGGAATTTCATAATGGCGTCTCTGGTGCAGAAGAAAAGTTGGAATTTGTGATCCAGTGTTATTGGTAGGCCTTGAGCTTGATTCAAACCCGCGACCTTAAAAGTTTTCATATGAAACGCAAAACAAATGAATAATATACAACACCACTTCTAAAGAAATGTATTATTCAACAAACAATTTACTATTAAAGTGTGTGTGTGGGTAGTAAACACACACACTCTATTTATGTAGAAAATTATACTAAATTTATTAAAATTTTTGAATTTACATAAATATTAATTTGAATTGAAATCAAGTACTGGAGTATTATTAAAATTGAACCAGAGTCGCTTGGAGCTCCTATTTCCCATACCTAAATAAATATACAGTAAACTGTATTGATTTCGAATACACGCGCACAGCACGGCTTTTTAACGAGAAGCCACATAAGCTCAAGTCCAGCTGAAAGAGAGAGAGAGAGCGTAGGAGTGCTTGTCGTACGTAATGTCGCCTAGTGTGTAGCGATCTAAGGGCGGTGACTGTTCTCCAAAAAGAGATGTAGAGTTATAGCTACGACGGAGTACTAGTAGTCAAGGTGACACTTAGAGAGAGTATATCACTAGACGGAATTAATAACGGTGATGCTTCGGAGAGTGATGCTATTCACGCAGAGAGCAGTTTTACGCGACGTTGGTTCTCATCAGAGTGTGTCGACGTCGGAAACAGTAACGGTGTTGCTTTGGATAACAAAGGTCTATTAGCAGCGTTGCCATAGATTTTTTTCCAAGTCGTCAAACGCCGCCCAAAAAATGGTCAAAAATCGTCATATCTATGGCAGCAACCAAAGTCGAGTTAGAACGAAATTGGGTTATTACCAGTTGCCGTACGATGAGATCGTCGGTTTCATTCAACAATATTATCTTTAAAAGCGCTTTCCTGAAGATTGTCTTTCGTTGTTATTTCTTGCTACCACATATAACATATAAAATCCTTTTTAATTTATTCCGTTTTATTTTATAAATGACAAAAACATTTTAAAAGATAAATTTTGTATTACATATAAAAGGTACTTATTTTCAGTATATTTCATTTCTTATAGCGTTTTCTTTTGCTGGCTGGTGTTACGCTTTTTGTACGTCGTGTAAGGGTTGTAAATATATTTTGTTCTATTCTAAAAAACAGGTAACGCCTTTACGGGGTATTTCGTTCTTTTGTGAAAATTGTTGCCTGCTCGCAACGCAAAAGCGTTACACTTTTACCCTGCATAAAATGGCGGTGTAGCAGTGCAACTCTGTAAACCAGCTGATCGTGACAGTTTATTTTCATAACTTTTGAACCTTAGAAATGTCTTCAAATATGTCTTAAATTCTAAAAACTTCAATTACCTATACTCGCTATCAATATCCCGAACAATTTTCTAATCTATTGTGTATGAAGAATGTTGCAAGACCAGATGCAAAGAACAACTTCTTTGGGATCCAAGAAACTTAAGTTTTGTAGTACAACATTCTTCAAAAGCTTTTTAATGTGATCATACAATTCACTATAAAATAACACAATCTTGTTTAAATTTGACTTTTTCTTGCTCGGAAATGTTAGAGGCAGTCTTAAATCATTATTTTCATTACAGAATCGTCCAAGCGTCATTCTAGTTGAAAATCGTCAAAATGACGACGGCGTCGTCAATCTGTCAACGCTGACTATTAGTAACGGCGACGCTCGGAGAGAACGTAACGGCGTTGGCTCTCACCAGAGAGTGGTGGTGATGACGGTAATGGTTTAGACTCTATAATATCTATATACATGTAGCTCGATGGTTCAACGCGGGAAGTAAAAAAACTGGTCTTATACCAACGGCATAAACATCATCTTACTTGTAAGAACGCTTGCGCTTTTATCTCTCTCAAAAGAACCAGAGCAGTTGACCAAAGTCAACATTGATAATCAAATCCCCCGCTTCCTCGTTTAAGAGAGGCTCTTAACTCAATATATTGGCTCTCACAGGTTACTGGGGAATCCGTCCTGTCACAGGCATTTGGACGTTTTCCATTATCACTCAAGCAGAATTCTCGTGCATAGCTTTCTTCTGAGTAAAAGGGGAGGCAGATACCTTCTTACTCAGAAAAAAAGGGGGAAAAGTAGGTTTTTTCCCGATAGGGAATACTTGATAGACAGCCGTGATAAACAGCCCCATCTAACCCAAAGGGAATTCCTTGCCAGCCACCATAAAAACTGGCAGCCACTTCACTCAACTACCAGGAAGTGCCTTTAATGACGGTCGACTTGTAGTCTTGTAAATTGTCGCCTATGAACACATTGAGAACTGCTTCCTATTGCATGCTAGAAAAAAACTAAATATGTTACTTTGGATTGATGTGTGTAGATGATGCTTTTAGACCACCTCCGCAGCATACACCAGTGTCATTATCTTTGCTAGTTCATCAGATTTCTCGTTTCCCTCAATGTTCCCGTGACCACGAAACCATACTAGCGCGATGCTTGCGAAATTAGCTGCGACAAAAAGCGATCTCTTGCAGCTGCCCTCACTCTCACTCTAGCACTCCTTCTCCTTCTACCACACAATCATCGTCTGCTCCCTCTTATATCACTATTTCAACCAATTCCACGCTCCAACTCATACTCCCTCTCACACTTTGACTTTATCGCTAACTTCCTTTTTAAAGGGATGTGATTTTTAAGTTTTAGCCTTATTTTTTTTTAATCCCAATGAATGTCTTTCGATAACAAGATAAAAATAAGAATATTATATCATAACACAGTTGACGTGCTTTTTGCACAACAGCGCCTAAACGATTTCCATTTAAATGCAAATCTCATTTTAAGTGCAAATCCTCTAGCCAAACCGCAGCAGTCAAACCACACCAAATTTAAACACTCAATTCCCACTTAACTGTGACATTCTTCGGATATGTTTGACGCCTTTTTTATTACTTCCGTTAATGGTGATTTTTGTTTTTTATAGCAATTTTTTTTTCGTTTTTTCATATTGCTTTCATTTCCTTGTCTTTTTTATATTTTAAATCTTGTTTTATGACTGACTTCATCACACAGTCGCACAGAAAAACTTTCTGTCGTCTTTTCGAAGAGATATTTTATTGCCATCTTAATGACATATGCATTACGACAGCAAACAGACCATAACAATAATTGTAAGCTACACCCAACATGGGTGATGATAACTTTTGCAAAATTGCTTTACATACAAATTCAATTTCAAGAAATTTACTGCGTGGCCAAAAAAGCTACAAAAATGCTAAAAAAAAATATTTAGAAAAAAATAATAAAATTAAACGCAGAATAAAATAATGCGTAAACAAGGATGCAATAGATATGTGTACACTCACGGATAAAAGTATTCACACAAGAACTTTTTGCAGTGTTCACCTTATATTAATACTGTAACGAATTCTGGGATTTCTGATATTTATGCACCTTTTGCTTAAGTTTGAAGCGCTAAACTGTTGAATAAATCACTCCAATATTCACTGTTGCAAACTGGTCTTTATTTAGCTTACTTTGGGGTAGTACTTAACAATTATACTTCACAACCAATAGCGTGTTTAAATCAAAACTGATTAGTCATACCTCAGCTGGCGCTGCTTTTATACTCTCTGTTGCATCGTCCGCATTTTTCTACTAAGGTCTAGATGTTTCGCCTTCTACAACTGTTGTATCTCCTGCTTGATAATTGAGCTATATGCGTGTGTATGTGTGAGTACCAATTTCGGCTGATGACTACATGTGTGGGTGTGAGATATCACTTCACTTCGAGCTGCTAGTTATGTTTGTGCATGTTCATAAATTTGGCTGCTTACTGTATTTGTGTTGTGATTATTTACAAACAGCATAGTGATGCTAATATTCGTCAGAATATAAATTTTGCAATTTTTTTATAAAAACATGTACTGATATAAAATAAAATCAATAAAACTAAATTTCATACAAGTTCAGAAGAATTAAATAAACAGTGCACAGGGTGGTACTCTATCCCCGCTTTTGATTAACTTCTACACACCGAAGCTCGCTTCGTCATCAAAAAGAGTTATCACAGTATCCTACGCCGATGACTGCTCTATAATGGCTACAGGTTTCCGGCGAAAATATGAATGAGATAAGTAATAAAATAAAGGTTATATCCCTCATTCCTCTACAGTGTATTGGCCTCACAAAACCTGATATTGTCACCGCCCAAATCATCGGCGACCTTATTAACAATATACACCGACTGTTTTACATTCCAAAATGCTGAGTGTGCAGTTGTAGCTAAAACCCAGAGCATTAATAAAATGCTCAAATCTCTTGCCAGCAGTAAGTGGGGTAAAGATAAACATTACCACTAACAAAACAATGGTCTGGCCGCTTGCATGCTGAATTGGAGACGCGAGCCTAAGGGTAACTCACTGAAAATTAAAGGCCTATCAAAACATCGCTCTCAGAAATGCTACGGGCTGTCTTTTCATGTCCCCAGAATACCACCTTAACAGTGAGGTGAGACTACTCCCTATTTGGGAGAGAACTGAAATGCTAAACAAACAGTGTCTGTTGAACGCCCGCAATCTTGGGCATCCCAACAAACATATGGTCCAAGGGGTGCCATTCCAGGGACTTAATAATTTATATCCGCAAGCATTATGAAGAAAAACGACATCCGATAACTCAGCTCTATGTGGAAGAAAAGCACAAGATATATTCAGAGATATCCACAAAAAGACGTCATATCTCTACGCCAGAAATGGGCCGGTGCATCCCTTTCTTAAAAGAAAGCCACATTCCCAAAGAGATGCGTATCACTCTAGCTCAACTTCGATTTAGATACCATGATAAGTTCAACTCTTGCTTATCCAAAATTAACTACAATATACTTAATGCATGTCCTGCTTGCAACGTGTCCCCACATCATACCAACCGTCTTTCCCAACTGCTATGTGGAACCAAGGCCTTTAATATACCTTTCTATCTTGTACACACCTGTTGAAAATACAAGTTTCCTTGGACATAGTAAGAGATGAAAAATTTTATACTACTCGCAGCTGTTGGATGGGGCTAAGAACTGCCACAACAACAACTACGTTTCAGCTTGTTAAGCAAAATTTACGAAAATTCTAAAATCTTCACTAAGAATTTTTCTGGGTGTGCGGTTTTGTAGCTCGTTAGATTTTTACTTAATTAGGTGCTTAAAAAAATTTTCTGATTTTTGGAAATTTTTTCTGTCAGCTGAGTCGAGCATTTTCTTCCACGCAAACTTCTGAACGTCATTTCTTTTATAAGGAAACAATTTTCAACTCAGATGTTGAACTTTGCCTTAATATGATTTCATTACAAATTTGTACCTACTTTGAACAAAAAATTGCGAAAATTATTTTACTAAAGATGAAAACTACAAGCAGTCCTTGCGCGAATACTTTTTTCCATTAGTGTATGTGTTTAGGTTTGTACGTATGTTGGATATAGAGCAGCAATACAGGAATAAAATACCTAGCACGCCGCTAGTATAACGTGTGTTGGGAAAACGAAGAAAATATGTACGTAAGCAAAGATAATGTTTTGCAAATAAGTTGAGAAGAACCGCTCGTGCATAAAACATGTGAGTAAATTTGAGCATAAAGTCATTGAAAAGCATTTGGAAAGTAACGAAATTCTTGATAAAAAAAATTAAAATTTTGATGTTATGAATGTCATGGGGCTTCCATTGTATATTCGATTTACTCATACTTCCACTCTTCTGTCAGAAAAGACTTTGCGAAAAATAACAAGTAAGGAAGGCTAAGTTCGGGTGTAACTGAACATTACATACTCAGCTGAGGGCTTTGGAGACAAAATAAGGGAAAATCACCATGTACGAAAATGAACCTAGGGTAACCCTGGAATGTGCTTGAATGACATGGGTATCAAATGAAAGGTGGTAATGAGTATTTTAAAAGGGAGTAAGCCTTAGTTCTATAGGTGGACGCCGTTTCGAGATATCGCCATAAAGGTGGGCCAGGGGTGACTCTAGAATGTGTTTGTACGATACGGGTATCAAATGGAAGGTGGTAATGAGTATTTTAAAAGGGAGTGAGCCTTAGTTCTATAGGTGGACGCCGTTTTCGAGATATCGCCATAAAGGTGGGCCAGGGTGACTCTAGAATGTGTTTGTACGATACGGGTATCAAATGGAAGGTGGTAATGAGTATTTTAAAGGGAGTGGGCCTTAGTTCTATAGGTGGACGCCTTTTCGAGATATCGCCATAAAGGTTGGCCAGGGGTGACTCTAGAATGTGTTTGTACGATATGGGTATCAAATGGAAGGTGTTAGTGAGCATTTTAAGAGGGAGTGGGCCTTAGGTCTATAGGTGGACGCCGTTTCGAGATATCAGCCATAAAGGTGGGCCAGGGGTGACTCTAGAATGTGTTGTACGATATGGGTATCAAATGAAAGGTTGTAATGAGTATTTTAAAAGGGAGTGGGCCTTAGTTCTATATTTGTGTTGCTTGAATTCATGTGGCGATAATTTCGCAGCACAGGTCAACGTTAATTTATTCTAAGTGCATATGCAGGTAGATTATTTTAAGTAGAAACATGTATTTATGTCTTCATTTTCGTTTTGCTATTTATGGTAGAAAAAACATAAATTTTTACCTTTTTTCTTTTCTAATTTTATACAACACGATTATATTGTAGTGGTGAATATTGGCAGTTATATACATCAGTATGCTGCTACTAAAACCATCAACAACAAGATTAAAAAATCCAGCCACACTTATGTAAATGTACACAGTAACGCAAGCAACCACATACACACATAACCAGCAGCTTGAAGCAAAGATATTATTTTACATACACATATGTAATCAACAGATAAGAGCGACGAAGAAATAGAAACAATCACACATCACGTTATCATCAGCTAAGAGCAGAAGTTGTTGCTCACACATACACACGCATATAGCTAAATAACCAAGTATGAGATACAACTGTTACGAAAGGTATATTCGTGAAAAGCCTAGATCTTAGGACAGGTATGCGAGCGAGGCAACAGATCCCTGCAAAAAATGCGATTGGTCTAGGATGAATCTGGGATGAGTCGCAAAGGAATATGCGACCAATTTCAGTTTTGATCTCTTTGTATGACGACTTTTTGCAGGGATACTACAAAAGCAGCACAAGCTGAGGAATAATTAATTAGTTTGATTTTAACACGCTGCAGTGAAGTACGCGATAATTGTGAAGTACTTCTCTTCAAAGTAGTCTAAATATATAACCTTTTGTCGTATTGAATATTTGAGTTATTTATTCCAAAGTTCAGAGATTCGAACGTTAACATAGGCTTCAAAATAATCAGAATTTCCCAAAATTCGATACAATATTTTAACTCTCACTTCTTATTTACTACTTCATTTTATTTTTTGAATGTACAATTTTTCCAATGCATAATATTGTAAATTTCTTATAAAAGTAAATTGAATTTGATATTACTTTAAGGCTTCTATGATATTCAGAAAAGAAGCTCATAGCACCACACGCTTCAAAAGCTATAAAAATTTTAATATGCCTAATATTTATTAAAATTTAAATGAAAGCTTCACAAGCAAATGTTTAACATATTTAGTATCTATCTTGACTAGAGTGGAATTTTTCATCTGTCTGAAATTTAAAATATTGAAAAAAATTTCCATAACATAGTTATTCGTTTTTTCTTCTCTATTTTATCTTTGATTTAAAAAAGCGATATATTGTTGGAAATTTTACCCACAGCGCATTTCGTTAGTAGAATTTTTAACCAATTTGGCTACTTTTAGTTTTTTTTGATATACATATGTACATATTACTATACAAATATATCTTACAGGAGTACCCAGCCGACTTAGTTCTGCCGAAAAATTGGTTTTCCTGTATTCAAAAGTGAGCCTCGGTTCCACTTTCCACTCTCTATTCCATTCTCTTCTACTTTATCTTCATTTTTATACCTTTCATGAACACTAAGTTTGTCAGGAATCTCAAAATTGTAATTGCTTAAGGAAGAAGAGATGGATAAGTATACTGAAATGAACAGCATGACGAGCTAAGTTGATTTAGCTATATCTGTCTGCTTGTCAAAACAGTCTATCAATTTTGAAATATCTTGATAAAAATTTGTTGAGTGGGTATATTTAAGTGTCCGATTAGACATTTGTTGGAACAAGCTGGATCGGACCACTTAAACATATATCCCCCATAAAATATGTTTTTCATAAAACAGGATTTTTGTCATATCTTCCTGAATTTATCGAATTGAAGCTTCACATCCCCACACGCTTACGTATATAGCATATATTGTTATCTAAAAAAATCATACAGATCGGTCGTTCGTATAGTATATAGGCATATGAACCGTAATTTTTGCCCCATTTTAACGGCTAAAAGCTTCAAATTTCATGAAATACTTATGTTCCCGTCATACATTGTTTAGATAAGTGATTCATGGTCATATCTTTATCATGCAGACCACAAGAAATGTGAAACTTTGTAACTTTACACAAAGTACCGATCTAATTTTTATTTTAAATTTATCGAAAATGTGTATATCTATACCTTATATATTAGACAATTCTTTTGATATTACTTACTTACTTAAATGGGCGCTTAACCGTCTAAACGGTCTTTTGATATTACGAATGTGATAAAATTATTGCTTAGTTCCATTCATGAATGGTAGAAAAGGTATGTAGTCTTCTATTTGTGCTTCCTATTCTTGTTCATCCCTTTTATACTGAGCTGAGCAGAGCTAACAGAGTAAATTAACTTTGTTCGCATAACGGTAATCCGTAACGGCATAAACTAATCGAGATAGGTATATACTTCTATATTTCAAAATGATTTGGGTAAAAAAAGAAATTCATTTAGCCATATTCGTCCGTCCGTCTGTCCGTCCATCTGCAAACACGATAACTTGAGTAAATTTTGAGGTATCTTGATGAAAATTATTATGTAGGTTCCTGGGGGCTCATCTCAGATCGCTATTTAAAATGGACGAAATCGGACTACAAGCACGCCCACTTTTTCGATATCGAATATTTCGAAAATTGAAAAAAATACCATAATTCTGTACCAAATATGAAGAAAGAGATGAAACATGGTAATTGGATTGGTTATTGACGCAAAATATAACTTTTGAAAAAACTTGTATAAATCGGGTGTAACACCTACCATATCAAGTAGAAGAAAATGAAAAAGTTCTGCAGGGCGAAATCAAAAGCCCTCGGAATCTTGGCAGGAATACTGTTCGTGGTATTACGTATATAAATAAATTAGCGATACCCGATAGATGATGTTCGGGGTCACCCTGATCCACAGTTCGGTCGATATCTCGAAAATTCCTTCACATATACAACTAAGGGCCACTCCCTTTAAAACCCTCATTAATACCTTTAATTTGGTACCCATATCGTACAAACACATTACAAAGTCACCCCTGAACCACCTTTAGGCGTTATCTCGAAAAGTCGTCCACCTATAGAACTCAGGCCCACTGCCTTTTAAATAATCATTAGCACCATTCATTTGATACCCATATCGTCCAAACATATTCTAGAGTCACCCCTGGTCCACCCTTATTGCGATATATCGCAAAGGCTTCCACCTATAGAACTAAGGCCCACTACGTTTTAAATAATCATCAACACCTTTCATTTGATACCCATATCGTACAACACACATTCTAGAGTCACCCCTGATCCACCTTTATGGCGATATCCTGAAATTGCGTCCAC
>JARSSU010009433.1:0-37794 GCA_029619165.1 Eurosta solidaginis | reverse complement strand
AAGTATAAAAAAAAAACGCAAAAAAAACAGCAAAAAACCAAACAAAAGCACAAAAAAAAAAAACAAAAAAAAAACACACAACAAAAACAAATCCATAAAACAACAAAAAAAAAAGACCAAAACAAAAGAAATACACTAACAAAAAAAAAACAAAAAACAAAAAAAAAAACCAAAACAAAAAAACATAAAAAAAAAAACAAAAAAGTAAAAAAAAAAAAAAAAAACAAACAATAGCAAACAAACACAAAACAAAACACAAACACAACAAAAACAATAAAAAACAAGGAAAACAAGGAAACCTATATAATAAGGTATTCCACTTCTACCATCTGTCAATAGGTCTGGTTTGGTAAGATTGTAAAGTAAACGTACCGTATGGCAGCGGCCCAGAGGGCCTAAATCTGCGGTTACGGGGTAGGATCCACCATCAAACATTATTCCTAATCGTGTCGTTACGTAGTGTATAGTGCTCGCCCACGGACGCGCCATCCACCAATGCTCACTACATATTCTTTCTTGATGCTTTGATGATTTTTTACTACTAATTAATTTTCAATGTATTTAAGTATAATTTTACACATTTAAAAACTCGTTTATTTCTCTATAATTTTTTAATAAAAAATATATATTTTTTAAATTTTATACTATAAATTTTAACTCACTTTTGAAATCGTATGTTATACTTTTGTATGTTGTCAAAATTAGTAATTTTCTGAATAAGACAACGAGCACATCTCTCACTGAGGGACTGTAAACTCTTACTAACGGTGTTGCGCAATTTCTACATCCCCGTTATTTCCTGGCCATCGGGCGCGTCCGTGAATTGACATGAAATTGGTGTACTACATATAGTACATCAGGGTTATCTGGGTTAATAATGTTAGGTCACTTAGGGGGCCTTGCCCCATCGTTGATCGTAAATACGTATGTCAAAATCAGTTTTAATTTGTTGAATGAACGTTCGCAGCTAGCAATTAATACTGAGATAGTCAAGAGTATTTTAAGTGCCACTCGCAAGTTTGGAAAAATATTTTCTCCATACGAGATTTTAAAAGTAAGTAATTCTAACGGAGTTTTAGGTTCAATTTCTTTTCTACTGCGAAGTAATATTTTGCAGTCACATATTTCGATAAAAAGTTCTGTTCCACCGAAATTTGTGTTATAAAATTCACCCAAGTTCTTACAATTTCTTTCGTTATTTTCCTTGGTTAACAAATTTTCAACGTCTAAGAGAAATCCAAATCTAAAATTTAGGTCATTTAGTCGTGTAAATCTTCTACATTTTTCTTGTTGGATACGATCGAGAACACTTTTCATAACGCGAGAAATTTCACATTCTGCGAAAAGACCAACATCTCTAGCCGATTCTCCGGGCATTTTTGGCGCTTTCTTACACGTTTTACTATATCAAGATCCCATTTTTTATAAAGAGACTCCGCATTTTCTGTTGCTTATTCACAGATAGTGTCTCGAATTTCGTATAGTTCAGTCGCTAATGATTTAAGATCATGATACGCTTCTCTAAAATTCATCCACGGATCTTGTAATCTTAGCTGCACACGATCAATCCTCCTTAAGATTTCATACCATAAATGAACTAATGGTATGAAACTAAAATGTAGTATATTTTGCAACAGAAGTGTAGCTTCGCTTCTGGTGTCATCGTGGTGTTGGTGTCCTCTGCTAATTTTTCCAACTGTTCTACTACATTCTCTTGCCCATCGACGATAACGCTAACCGCTTATATTCTAGATTCCATCGTGTTTCAGATTAACGTTTGACAGGTTTTGCTAAAGCATTTTTTAATAATTCCCCGTGTAACGTTGAACGTAAAAAAAAAGATATATGCTTTCAATTATTCCACAACCTGTTGCAAGTGTTCCGATATATGCATGCATTTTTTAGTATAGAAATTTTTTTCCAGAAATCAGTTATAATAAAAATACAAATTATCCAGGAAGTTCTGCTTTTAGGACCATTTGGCGCCCCCCTGTGAGTAGCGCCCGGGGCAAGATGCCCACCTTGCCCCTCCCCCCACTCACTACGCCACTCTTGGACATGTATCCTTGTTTTAAAGAGCGACCGAAAGATAGGTAGGTATCAGCTAAAATATTTCGAATTTTCGCGTGGATCAGAACAATCTTAAATGGGCGTTTGTATATGCATATATAATCCAGATATACATGGATTGGGTTAGAACTATCGAAAAAGGTTTATCTCCTATCATATAGAAGCAATATGTGGAAATTCGGTCTGGTTCAGAACCAACGATATATTACCAAACAGAGAAATGAATCTTAACTGTAAAACTTTACAATAGTTCGAAACTATCGAACAAGTATCAATAAATCAACTAGTTCTGAAGTGGAATTTTTTTCCAGTTCAAAACAACAGAAAAGGCAATGGAGCGTGGGTGATTCCCACCGCCAAGTTGGAAGCACGTAAAAGAGGTAGAGGGCGAATTAGTAAGGGTTCCGAATGCACTAGAAGCGTACCAGTTTTGAACCAAAAATTTCCCCTACAGGGAAGCTCAAGATTTTTCGGAGACAATCGCCATACTATTTGTTAGTGTGATAATTTAACGCTCTTGGTAGAAACGCGGTTGCTAACTGTCCCACTGTGCGTCTAATTAGCACCATCTCGGAGGGGTCAGTAAGCTGTAGTGCGAAACTGGTACATTGCACGACTGAGGCGGGACATATACATCACATGTGAAAACTTAATTTTACACAGGTAACTAAAAAAGAGATACCCTAATGAAAGTTTGATATTAAAATCATTTTTGTTAATATTTAATTAAGCATTTTTAATACTGAAAAAACTTTTGTTATATCATACTTTACTTGTTAATCATAAGTATATCATTCAACTTATTGGGTTAGAGCTTCCTCGTAACTACTGATAGAACGATGCGAGTACTGAGTGAGTAGTATCAATACTTTTCCAAAAAATACTCGAGTATTTCGTACTCGATGCTCGAAGCTCCGCATTTAACCTCAACCGAATTTTTAATGATGGTGGAATGGGAGACGATTTCTGCATATGGTTGTAAAAGTAAGGAATGTGTTTCGACAAATTGGCTGGACGGGACCTACATGTTTTTCGCCGACTCCAAACGTCACCTACAAGGCAGATGAGTTTTCATTAAGAAGCTTTTCATGGCAGATATCCATTTGAAGTGTTTGCCAATCAGTTCCGAATTGAAAAAACTTGTTTCCAAATTTTTGATGTTGCTTGGGCTTTAACCCAGAATCATCAGAAGGGTTGGCGGAACACGCTATAACCACACCACGGCGGCCGCCAATATACATGTTTTATATTAAGCTGAAGAAATTTTAAAAGTTTTGCAAACCGGTGTATCATTTTGCAATATGTCGAAAATATGGTCCTTGGTATTATAAATAGATCCGATCAAAAGCAGATAACAGCCACCCCTACTTTGGGGCTTACAGTTTTAATCTTAACGCAATTGTCAATATATATATGGTACGTAACAATACTACCAGTAGATATAGACTTATCAAAAGATTTTGATACAGTAAACCACGGAACGTTACTGCAAGACTTGTAAGGGTCCCCTCTTTCTCCTAGTATCAAAGGGTGGACCGCAAATTATCTGTCTGATTGGCAGACATATATGCAATTCAGGAACCTAACATCCAAATCCAGAAGAATTAAACAAAAAGGTGTTCTATACCCGCTTTTGCTTAACTTTAACATATCGAAGCTCCCTTCGCCATATGATTATTTACTATTGTTTCCCACACGAGGACTGCACGATAATGGCTACAGCTTCCGATCCACCCATCGATGAGCTATGTTATAAAATAAACAATTATCTACCAAATTTCTCCAGCTTTTTCCCCTCGCGAAAACTGACAACATACACAAAACAAATGTTGGCTGAATAATTTTCCTCCGATCAGTATGACATATGTGGAGATTAAGTTTCCTTTAAGCTATTCTGATCTATTTCGTTGTAGTGCGAATAAAAACAAGGTTTATTCCACCTTACGGCCCAACGTTTCGCCAAATTTCCTTGGCATCATCAGGTGCGTAATATTCTATTTATTATTGTATAAAATAAAAACAACAAGAAATGCAAAACGTTACAATACTAAAATTTTTAAATGCTTATGGATATACATATATCCACAGACAAAACTCAACGAAGCAGATGAACAAATACAACATATTTCTGAAAATCAACTTACTTTAGATGTGGCGGTAGACAAAATTACAAAATGAAAATAAGTAAAATTTACAAAAATTACACCATTAATTACATATAAAATCGGTACCATCGAGTTGTGGTACACTTTGTCACATTAAACACTATAAACATAATAATAAGCTGCGGCAATATTGTCAGTATCTTCCTTTCTGTTGATTGTCTTTTCTCTATTTTGCAGTATTCGTAGGCTCTCTAAAGTGTATCGTTTTCTTTCTCTCATTTCTTTATCTAAAACTTTCGCGCCTACAAAGTCAGCTCTGTGATTATTTGTTATTGCGTGCTGCGCTAATGTTGTGCTTTGTTTTTGTTTTCGTATATCGGCTTCATGTTCAGATAGTCGCGTACCTAAAGATCGTTCGGTCGTCCCGATGTACACTTTGTTGCATTTTTCTTCGTCGTTTCCTTTGCATTGTATTTGATACACTACATTGCTTTGTTGTTGGAGATCTACAGGGCTTTTTGTTTTTGTAAAGCAAGTCGCCAAAGTGCAACTTGATTTAAAAGCCAATGTCTTGTTTGATGTTTTTATAAGATCTCGCGCGAAGTTTTCTGTGAGCCTAGGAATATATGTGACACTGAAGTATTGCTTTGTTTGGTTGTTGTTGCCTGTGTGTGTTGTTTGAAGTCTAGTATTTTTGATGTCCATTTGTTCTTGCATGATTAGGCTTGATATCAAGTAGTCCGGGTAATTATTCTTCATTTTGCTTTTTCTTATATTAGCGTCGTGAAATGTTTGATGGCTGATTGTCAATATTTTGCTATGAGGTTCTTGGCAGTATTTATTTAATATTTTAAAGGTTGCGATGAAAAATAATTTATTAGGCGCCCAGAAGCAGTTGGTTTGGAATGCCAATCTAATATTAAAACGTTGTTATTTCTATATATTCGGGCGTCTAAGAAAGGGATACTGCCGTTTTCTTCTTTTTCTATGGTAAATTTCAATTTGTTGTGGTATTTGTTCAATGTATTTAAAATTATATTTGCGTCTTTTCTTTTGACTATGGCGAATATGTCATCAACGTATTTTATAAGGAACTTTATTTGTATGTTGTGTTGTTTTTGGAGTTCTGTGAGAGTGTAGTTAATCGTCCATGACTATATCTGCGATGGTTGGAGAGAGGGGGTTGCCCATCGGCATTCCATGTGTTTGTGTGTATATTTTGTCGTTGTTGGTGAAATAGTTGTTGTCTTTGAGACAGAAGTCCAGAGCATTCTTGAACTTGCTTCTGGTTATGCTCGTATTCTTTTCTACCTCTTCCCATTTTTGCATTATTATTTTGGATGCTAAATTTGTAGGTATATTAGTAAACAAAGAGACGACATCAAAAGACACTAACATATCTTCATCACATATATTCACGCTGTTCAATCTTTCTTTAAAGTCCAGTGAATTTTTAACATTGTATTCAGCCGGAATTAGTGGTTGTAGAATTCTTCCGATGAGTGTGGACAAATGGTAACATGGAACATTGGTGGACGAGACAATTGGACGTAACGGACATTCATTCACAACATACAAATAAAGTTCCTTATAAAATACGTTGATGACATATTCGCCATAGTCAAAAGAAAAGACGCAAATATAATTTTAAATACATTGAACAAATACCACAACAAATTGAAATTTACCATAGAAAAAGAAGAAAACGGCAGTATCCCTTTCTTAGACACCCGAATATATAGAAATAACAACGTTTTAATATTAGATTGGTATTCCAAACCAACTGCTTCTGGGCGCCTAATAAATTATTTTTCATCGCAACCTTTAAAATATAAAATAAATACTGCCAAGAACCTCATAAGCAAAATATTGACAATCAGCCATCAAACATTTCACGACGCTAATATAAGAAAAATCAAAATGACACTTAGAAAGAATAATTACCCGGACTACTTGATATCAAGCCTAATCATGCAAGAACAAATGGACATCAAAAATACTAGACTTCAAACAACACACACAGGCAACAACAACCAAACAAGGCATTACTTCAGTGTCACATATATTCCTAGGCTCACAGAAAACTTCGCGCGAGATCTTATAAAAACATCAAACAAGACATTGGCTTTTAAATCAAATTGCACTTTGGCGACTTGCTTTACAAAAACAAAAAGCCCTGTAGATCTCCAACAATAAAGCAGCGTAGTGTATCAAATACAATGCAAAGGAAACGACGAAGAAAAATGCAACAAAGTGTACATCGGGACGACCAAACGAGCTTTAGGTACACGACTATCTGAACATGAAGCCGATATACGAAAACAAAAACAAAGCACAACATTAGCGCAGCATGCAATAACAAATAATCACAGAGCCGACTTTGTAGGCGCGAAAGTTTTAGATAAAGAAATGAGAGAAAGAAAACGATACACTTTAGATAGCCTACGAATACTGCAAATAGAGAAAAGACAATCAACAGAAAGGAAGATACTGACAATATTGCCGCAGCTTAATTATTATGTTTATAGTGTTTAATGTGACAAAGTGTACCACAACTCGATGGTACCGATTTTATATGTAATTAATGGTGTAATTTTTGTAAATTTTATTTATTTTCATTTTGTAATTTTGTCTACCGCCACATCTAAAGTAAGTTGATTTTCAGAAGTATGTTGTATTTGTTCATCTGTTTCGTTGAGTTTTGTCTGTGGATATATGTATATTCATAAGCATTTAAAAATTTTAGTATTGTAACTTTTTGCATTTCTTGTTGTTTTTATTTTATACAATAATAAGTAGAATATTACGCCCCTGATGATGCCAAGGAAATTTGGCGAAACGTTGGGCCGTAAGGTGGTATAAACCTTGTTTTTATTCGCACTACAACGAAATAGATCAGAATAGCTTAAAGGAAACTTAATCTCCACAAATATTGACTATATTGGACATCCACCGCTACCGACTGCCAAAAATACTGGGTATGACGTTCGATCAGGATCTACATTTTGGCGAGCATGCATCCGCAACTGTACCTAGAATCCAAAATCATCAAATATCTTGCCGGCAACACTTGGGGTAAAGATAATTTTTTGCCACTTACAAAACATGCTATGCATGCTACGCGTCCCCGACATTGTCGCCAAGCCTAAAGGTTACTCACTGGTAGAAAATACAGGCCAGTCCAAACACCGCTCTCAGAACCGGTACGAGCTGCCTTCTTATGTCCCCAGAGCACAGTCTGCATAGTGAGACGAGAGTACTCCCCAATTAGGAAGAGAAATGAAATGGTTAACAAACAGTTTCTGTTGAATACACAAGCTGGACAAACTTATATTTAAAAAGGCTCCGCCACCAATGGTATTAAGAAGTCATCTCAACATTATGTGGAAATGCGGCACCTGAGATATCAGCCGTAGGTAGAGAACACAAAAACGTCTTCAGTGATATCCACAAAAAGGCGGCGGCCCTCTATGCCAGGAATTGCCCGCCGACCACCATTCTTAATGTTAAATGCACTCAACTAGCAGATGAGGAAATAAATATCCCTATGAAGATGTGCGTCACTCTAGCTCAACTTCGATCTGGATACCGTAACAGGTTTAACTCTTGCCTATCCAGAATCAACCCCGATATTCATAATATATGTCCTGTTTGCGAGGTGTCCACACATGACACGAACCATCTTTTCAATTGCAATTTGGAATCAACGCCTCTAACACCCCTTTCTATGTGGTTGAAACTGCAGGTTTCCTTGGACTCCCATTAGAGGATATTGACGAAAATTTGTGTGTCACCTATTTGTTGGGGCGAAGCACTGTTACAACAACAACAACCCTGTAGGGAGTTATTGGTGAAGTGTTTTGATAAGTTAAATTGTGAAATAGAAATTCCATTATATCCGGTGAGCCTCATTGAATATAGTGATCTGGTGCAAATAGAATCCGAAGAAAAATACTCAGACCCTAGAAACCAACTTTCAGTAAATTTTCAAATTTTAAAAAGTTCTTCATTGCCTAATATCAAACATTCACTCACTGACCTACTAGTTCGTCAAATAATTCAGATTTTAATAATATTTTTACTAATGACAACAGTAGAAGAAAAGAAATCTTTCATAAACCTTTGTGCATCGATAATTAGGGAAAATTATAGTGGAGATCCGTTAGCTCACGAGTCGTTTCTTGATAAAATTAGTTTGATCGAAGATTTAGCAGAAGCGAACTTGACCAGTAAATTAATAGCGTTTGTAAAGTCAAAGTTAGAAGGGAAAGCTCGTGAAGCAATACCGACGCAAGTAACTTCAGTTAATGAAATCAAAGTAACTCGAGAGTTGTAGCAGGGAAAATAGCAGCGTTACACGTTAACAATAACAATTATACAGATATTTCTAAAAAAAGTTGGAGAATTAGCTGACTCACTTGAGCGGTCTCTTATTATTGAAGGCATCACTCAAGGAAAAGCTCATTAACGCCCCGATTCTGAGCGTTACCGGTAAACTAGTACCCAAAACATTATGTAACCGAATATCGTTACCAGTTCTTTTATCCGCGATTCTGGCCCAAGTGGTAACGCTGTCATCACCGAAAAACTCACCAGAGTCTGTGGAGAAATTTGAAAGGTAGTTTTCTTCGCTTTCATGGTTGCCACTTTGGTCCATTTGGACCAAAAATGGTCCCTTCCAACCCCATTTGATCCGCTGGTCCCTTTTCTTCAATTTTGGTACTTTTTAGGCAGTATCCACTATTGGTACTTTTCTTTCTTTTTCACTCAGGTAAAAATTCACAATATTGCCCAAAAAATTCGCCACACTTTCGTTAGCCCCCATATAATTTCGAATTTACTTCAATGGAACTCTCACCATAAAATTTGCTTAATCAATAAAATGTACCAGAACAATAACATTTCACCTAGGAAATAATTTATGCCAGGCATTAAAAAGAAAAGTGTTGGCAAACACATTGTCGTTAATTGTTGATGAAATAACCGACTAATCAAAAAAAACTCTTGTTTTATAAATAATATTAATAACGGCTAGATATTTCGATTTTTATTTTATTTTATACAACACTATGTAAAATATATGAAAATAAAAATTGCTTCTCGCCTAGCATAGCTTATAGCGAGCACTCCGCCGTGAGCCTAACACTTTCAAAACGTATACAAAGAAATTCTTTGCATTACTTCTCGTTTGGCACGTTGATATTTAAATCTTTCTCGCCCAGCTCAATGAGTTCAAAGAATTCCAGGACTATTGTGGTGTTAAGCCACGCAAGGTAATTGAAAACTGAGTATCTTGGCACAAGTAATATTTTAACTCGAAGACAGAAGGAAGCAAATTCAAAAGAGATATGACTTCGGAAGAAATGTTTTGTATAAAATTATTCCCGTAGGTGCTAGCAGAACCCCTGAGGCCTGGGATCAAATCTCACACTTACTGAATCTAGGCTCTGATATGAAGTTTAAACGTTAAGGGAAAAAGTAAACATCTATAAAAATAGCACTAACAAAATTGCCTAGGTTCATTTACGATTTACTGAGTTTTCCACATACATATTTCGGCAACACCAGAACGCAAATTTTGCACCGCTTCTTACTAAAACCTAACTGCACTATACATTTTTTTTCATTGCAATCAACAACATAATGCTAGAACCAATAGCTTTGTGACCAAAACTAGGTTCACAACGTTTGGTTGGGGAATGACATAAACTTATCCTATGTCAAAATATAGTACCATTTTTGGTTGCATGCACATATATTTGTTTGTTCAGCTTGAATTAAAGGAAGGTCTATGTTTAGTAAAATTTTATATGGAAACATCCTAAAATTTTGTATTTTATACTAATAAAATAAAACAAAAATTTGGTCCCTTTTTTCGATGAATTTTGGTCCCAAATGAAAACATGGTGTGGCAACCCTGTTTGTTTTACCGAAAATATCTCACTTGTAGATACGAGGTTAATGAATAAACGGGACGATGTGTATATGCATATTATGCATGATAAGTTTCTACATAGGTATACTGTAATTTATTCTGTGAAAGTACATAATGTAAACCAATATGTATAGCAAGAGGCAACACTTTTTTACTATTATCTTTACTTATTTGCGCTTACAATTCTTTATTTTTCAGTTTTGCCTTTTACTAAACAACAGCTATTGTGTGGTTATTTCGGTGTAACCACCTACTTTTGTGGGTAAAAAATTGTCCGGTTACTTTCGCGGTTAGAATACCAAAAGGGTGTAAAAGTTGCCACATGATTTCGTTACTGTGGTGAAGAATGTTGTTACCACACTAGAATCGGGGCGTAAATGGCAATTGAACAAACGGTTAACGTGTGTCGCTTAAACGCAAGATCTGACTTAGTCAAAACTATTTTAGCCTGAACGGCATTTACTGATCCGAAAGACGTAATAACGAAACTAATTGTAGAACAAAATAACGAAGTAAAAGAGCGTCAGGTTTTAACTTTTCGATCGCGTGGTAGCAATACATTCAGAAATTCACGTGGTAGTTATCGTGGTTTTTACGCAAATCGCAGCTATACTGGTTATAGAAATAATAGTTCATTTTCATACAACAGCAACCGTAACGGGAACAATAGTAAACGATATCGATATACTAACGGAAATAGGTACCAAAATAGCAACAATAGTAACAACAGAGGTAAAAATTCAAGATCGTCAAACGGTAGAGGTATAAACGCAACGTCCGTGCTTTAAACGCGAGTGCCCCTCAGGAGCGAACACTGCGGGAGGAAGAACTAAGCGAGTAAGCGATTTTCCCTCACCAACAGGCATCTATTTTTTAAATTTAAATTATTCAAATTTCATAGAGTTAAAACTTAATGAGTCACAAAAATTTTGTTCTTTCCTAGCAGACACTCAAGCAGACATTTCTTTAGTAAAAATATCATGTATATACAGAAATATTTCCTTAAATACAAACGACAATATGAACATTACCGGTGTCACTCTACACTAGAGATATGCGCCGCCGATAAATGCCGCCGCCGAATGTCAAAAATATCGGCGCGGCGGCGGCGGCGGCAGCGTCCGGCGCGTTACTATATTTCCTACTCGTTTAAGACTGTTTAGGCCATTTATTTTTCATGTCGAAAATTGGTCGGATATGGACGAAAGTGGTATCAACGGATGCGCATCACTGGCATTTATAAGAAACTAATTGCTAAATTTAACTCTTTCTAACTGTTCAAAAGTTATTTTAAAAAACAGGCGTTTTCGATGTAAGCTTAACACGGACTTTGCATCACCCAATTCACCAAGTTATTAAAACAAAACACTAAAAAAACGCGTTATATAATATCTACATTTATATGCTCACTTTTGCATATTTTTTTTCAAAAAGTTAATAATGAACAATGAATTCAAATAAAATGACCCAAGGCGAACATGTTTTCAAATTGTTAAGTTGTTAAAAAAGCGAAATACCCAAAAAAGGTTGTTGTTGAGGATATAGTCCCTTGGAGTGAATCACATTGATTATAGCCAATCAACCAAGTTTATATATCACCTACACGTTACGTCTCCTTTTACAAATGTGAATACGTAGGTACATATATTTACCAGGTGAGGCCTTGTCCTTCGCAAGAACACTCAAAGTGGTGAAGCAAAAGCTTACCCAAGACAGTCGAACTAATTAATGACCGTGTACGCTACTACCCTAATGTAGGGGACAGTCGAACTAGTCTGAAAACTGAAGCTACGCGGTCATCCATAAGATCTTTTATATCATAAGGTCGGAAAAGAGGAGTTAACATCTTTACACTTAAAATCGGTCGACTTTCATTCTAAAATGTCGTTTTGATTTAACGAAGACTAATGAAATCAATGCTGTGAACACAAACGTCTGCAAAATTTGGTCTACATTTAAAAAATTTTATCCAGAGTCCTTGCAAAATTTTAATTATGTAGATGCGCCGAGGATTATACGATTTTCACCCATGAGTTACGCAATGACATCCACTTAGACTGCTTATGATTTAGAGAGCGGCATCCTTGGCCGAATAGTCACTCCCTAACGTTTCAAGGTGTTTCTCTGGTGTAGCTCGGCAGCATAGCGCGACAAAGCATCCGTTGGAAAGTCTTCGGAGCTACACCTAGAGCTTCTAGGAAAGTGACGTCGACGAAGGTATGAGTTCGAAGTCACAACCCTACAGCATCTGTACTGGCATCCCTACCCCATCTGATCTGGAACTTATGAAAATTATAAAAGTTTGTTTTAATTACATATAAAATTTTAAAATTTTTAGCTTTTACTTATGTATAATCTATTAGATCCTCCTAATCGCCCCTTCCAAGATCTGCAATTTATAATACTTCGGTTGAAATATTTTATGAAATGAATATTTTAGCTATATATTCATTTCCAATTTCCATTTGTTTTGCTGTGGGTAAAATCAGCAGAAAAAATGTACAATTCTGGTATTTGAAGAAAGAATTGCGTACTTTTCGCTGAAATTTGGCAGCCTTGGTCACTATTTCATGTTAAATATACTGAATTCATATTACAACTCTGCAACCCACATATTTACTTAATGAGCAATTCTGATTTATTATAAATTTATGTAATTATAATTTATCCTTCATCAATTACTCTTTCACTTTGAATTAAACTGTATTACTGAATAAACGTGTGTCGTTTTATACAGCATTTCATGATCACGGTTGCCACACCATATATTTTTTCTGGACAAAAATTCCTTTTGAAAAAAGAAAAGAAGGACCAAATGTGACAAAAAATTTATTTATATAGGCCTTCGCGAATTTCAGTCCCTACATCGCGTTAATGTGTTACTATTTGGCAGCAGTAATACATTCACGCCAGGAAATCTCCATTATTTTGGGAATTGTGGCAAGCTTTGACTTATACTATACATAATTCTACATAAAGATAAAAAAATATGTAGAATTAAGTCAACCTATAGTCCTGTTGCGAAAAGTCGCGTTGGCAACCCATTTCGCCTTTTACTTTCATCCTCTATCCGTCTTATTCGCCAATTTATACTCGCTAATTTACATCTGTAATATTATACTAAATTTAGTTCTTTTCCATTTTGATTGTTAACGAAAGCGCATGGGCGCAGTAGAAATACAAAGTGTAAGTAAATTTCTTGATGAATCCTAACAAGTTGCGAAGTCTTTTATTTCTGCTGGATTCGAAGCTTAAGAAAACGCTACCGCTGCGCCGCGCTGCCTACGTTAATAAGTCCTTTGAGCGGCTCTTAGTAGTTTATGGAACCTATCTTCCTCCGGTCCGAAATTGAATATGAAACATAAACTTTCTCAACAAGATCAATAAAAAACAAGTAACGAAGTTTAAGTTCGGGTGTAACCGAACATTACATACTCAGTTGAGAACTATGGTGGCAACATAAGGGAAAATAAACATGTAGAAAAATGAACCGAGGGTAACCCTGGAATGTGTTTGTATGACATGTGTATCAAATGAAAAGTATTAAAGACTATTTTAATAGGGGCCATAGTTCTATAGGTGGACCCCATTTAGGGATATCGCCATAAAGGTGGATCAGGTTTGAATCTAGAATTTGTGTGTACGATATGGGAGTCAAATGAAAGGTGTTAATGAGTATTTTAAAAGGGAGTGATCCTTATTTCCATAGGTGGACGCCGTTTCTAAGTATCGCCATAAAGGTGGGCCAGGGGTGACCCTAGAATTTGTTTGTACGATATGGGTATCAAATGAAAGGGGTTAATGAACATTTTAAAAGGGAGTGGGCCTTAGTTCTATAGGTGGACGCCTTTTCGAGATGTCACCATAAAGGTGGACCAGGGGTGACTCTAGAATGCGTTTGTACAATATGGGTATCAAACGAAAGGTGTTAATGAGTATTTTAAAAGCGAGTGGGCCTTAGTTCTATAGGTGGACGCCTTTTCGAGATATCGCCATAAAGGTGGACCAGGGGTGACTCTAGAATAGGTTTGTACGATATGGGTATCAAATTAAAGGTATTAATGAGGGTTTTAAAAAGGAGAGGTGGTAGTTGTATAGGTGGTCGCCTTTTCGAGATATCGGCATAAAGGTGGAGGGGTGACTCTAGAATTTGTTTGTACGATATGGGTACCAAATGAAAGGTGTTAATGAGTATTTTAAAAGGGAGTGATCCTTAGTTCCATAGGTGGACGCCGCTTCGAGATATCGCCATAAAGGTGGACCAGGGGTGACCCTAGAATTTGTTTGTACGATATGGGTATCAAATGAAAGGGGTTAATGAGCATTTTAAAAGGGAGTGGGCCTTCGTTCTATAGGTGAACGCCTTTTCGAGATATCGGCATAAAGGTGGACCAGGGTGACTCTAGAATGCGTTTGTACAATATGAGTATCAAACAAAAGGTATTAATGAGTATTTTAAAAGGGAGTGGGCCTTAGCCCTATAGGTGGACGCCTTCTCGAGATATAGCTATAAAGGTGGACCAGCGGTGACTCTAGAATATGTTTGTACGATATGGGTATCAAATGAAAGGTGTTAATGAGTATTTTAAAAGGGCGTGGGGCTTAGTTCTATAGGTGGACGCCTTTTCGAGATATCGCCATAAAGGTGGACCAGGGTGACTCTAGAATATGTTTGTACGATATGGGTATCAAATGAAAGGTGTTAATGAGTATTTTAAAAGGGAGTGGTGGTAGTTGTATATGTGGAGGCGTTTTCCGCATATCGACCAAAATGTGGACCAGGGTGACCCAGAACATCATCTGTTGGATACCGCTAATTTATTTATATATATAATACCACGAAGAGTATTCCTGCCAAGATTTCAAGGGTTTTTTATTTCGCCCTGCAGAACTTTTTCATTTCATTTTCATTTATAGAACGAAGGTCCACTCCCTTTTAAAAATACTCATTAACACCATTCATTTGATACCCATATCGTACAAACAAAGTCTAGAGTCACCCCTGGTCCACCTTTATTGCGATACCTCGAAAAGGAGTCCACCTATAGAACTAAGGCCCACTCCCTTTTAAAATACTCACTAACACCTTTCGTTTGATACCCATATTGTACAAACGCATTCTAGAGTCACCCCTGGTCCACCTTTATGGCGATATCTCGAAGAGGTGACCACCTATACAACTACCACCACTCCCTTTTAAAACCCTCATTAATACCTTTCTTTTGATACCCATATTGTACAAACAAATTCTAGGGTCACCCCTGCTCCACCTTTATGGCGATATCTCGAAACGGCGTCCACCTATGGAACTAAGGATTACTCCCTTTTAAAATACTCATTAACACCTTTCATTTGACACCCATATCCTGCAAACAAATTCTAGAGTCAACCCTGGTCCACCTTTATGGCGATATCCCTAAATGGCGTCCACCTATAGAACTATGGCCCACTCCCTCATAAAATACTCTTTAATGCCTTTCATTTGATACACATGTCATACAAACACATTCCAGGGTTTCCCTCGGTTCATTTTCCTACATGGTTATTTTTCCTTATGTTGTCACCATAGCTCTCAACTGAGTATGTAATGTTCGGTTACACCCGAACTTAACCTTCCTTACTTGTTATTTATTTTTTATCACGGTTCATGCCTGCTTATTCAATCGTTTATTTGTCAATTTAGCAATGTCTGGCTCCGTCTTAAAATGCTGTAATAATTATTTCTTTGTGCTAAAAAATTAGAGAACGTGTGTTAAGTGACCCTATTACCCTACTATGAAAAAAGATATACACACATAAAAATAAATGTTTTATTTCATAGTTTTGATATCGGCTGACATTTCGGCCAAAAATCCGCCTGAATATGCATTGTAATGTGATATCTTGGAGAAAAATTTTTAATCTTGTTAATCGGTCTTGGTTTAAGTATATACATATTTTAGTGGCGCAAACAAATCTATTTTTTTTATCAATTTTGCTCTCATTTCCGTACAAAGAACCAGACTGGAGGAAAAGTGGCCATCAGACCAAACCTAAACAAAAAGCACCAGTTTTGTATAAATGGATCGAAGTGGTAACCGTAGCCGCTATGTCAAAAGTAGCGATCTTCGAATCTAAAAATTCTTACTGAAAGCTAAAAATTTGCATGAAAACTTGCATGAAAATTCGCGGAATTTTCTCGAATTTTATAAAAAGTCTTAAGTGTATATTTGGATTGTTGGTATTATATAATTATACATATTTTTATAAAAATATCGAAAATAATGAAGGTCGAAGAAAAACTTAGTAAAAACTGAAAAAATCTGAGTGATGATGAATTTTGTAGATGAGTGTAGATATGAATGTGTGTTTGTATGAAAATTTTTAAGGTCACTTTATCTTACTTAAAAAGTTGACATCCTCCCAAATGTGAAATTTTCAGACTTTTTGATTTAGGAGTTTCAGCCGATGCACTGTTCGTGGCCTTGCATGAAATTCAGAAGGGTGTATTCACAGCGAAATATATTGTTAATTCCAGTAATCCAATAATTAAAGTCATAAACACTACATATGATGTAAAATATGTGAAAAAATAGTATTCGGACAGAAAACCTTTCATACTACAATGTTTATTCTATTAACAAAACTGAAACCGACGACAAACGTAAATTAATTGACCTTTGCATAGATTGTGCCGACATTTTCGCTGTTGATACAGACAAAATGACTTTAAACAACTTCTATGAGCAAAAATTAAAACTTGCAGCCAATGACCCGGTATATGTTAAAAACTATCGATTGCCATACTCCCAACGCGAAGGAATAAATCGCCAAGTAAATAAACTATTAGACAACGATTTGATTGAACCTCGCTACTCTAATTACAATAGTCCTTTGATTTTAGTCCCAAAGAAAGATACTAATGACCAAATAAATGCCCTATCGTATGTGTCTAGATTTTCACGGAGTTAACAAAAAACACATTGCTGATAAATTTCCTCTTGCGAGAGTTGACGATATTTTAGACAATCTTGGCAGAGCAAAGTATTTTTCTACATTAGATCTTTTTTCAGGATTTCACCAAATTCCCTTACAACCTGACTCAAGCGACATAACTTCTTTCAGCACTGACCGAGGTCCATTTAGATGGAAAGTTCTTCCACTCGGTTTGAATATAGCACCCAATTCGTTCACACGAATGGTGACAATTGCTTTTTAGGGTATACCACCCAATGTAGCATTCTTATACGTCGACGATATAATCGTCATTGGTTGTAACGAAGCACACGATATCAAAATCTAACTAAAGTTTTCAATACATGTAGGTCCTTCAATCTTAAACTAAAGTCAAGGTTAGATTAGGTTAGTGTGGCCACCGGTGTGAGCACCAGTCCACTTAGGCCCAAAAGGTCCCATTGTGACACCACGTGGATTTCTCCCCTACTCAAACCAACAAGTCGATTCAGCAAATGTCAGGAATTTCTTAGGTTCCAACTTAGCCAGATCACAAAAATCTTCAAGGAAGGGAGATCCCAGAGATTCTTCCTCTTGCTCCAAAGCGCAGGACAGTCACACAGAAAATGCTTGACTGTTTTTATCTCCTGTTTGTCTTTGCATCTCCTGCAGTAATCATTATAAGGAGCATCCAGCCGTTGTGCATGCTTCTCGATTGCTATGTGGCCGGTTATAAGTCCAACCACCAGAGATATGTCCCACCTTCCAAGAAGAAGGAGACTTTTTGTACGTCTCGCTTCCCTAAGGAAAATTCCTTTCAAATTGAGCTTACACGTAGCGAGCGGCATGTTCAATCCCTTCCAGGACGACGAAAGCGGAACGGATTTTCCCCCTCTTGCAAGTTCGTCAGCCATCTCATTGCCAGGTATTTCCGAGTGTCCAGGCACCCATACCAGACTGAGCGAAGTTTGCTCAGTGATCTCGTTAAGAGATTTGCGGCACTTCTCTACAGTCCTGGACTTACATGTGATCGATCCAAGCGCTCTTGGGCAGCTTGGCTGTCAGAGTAAATACAAATTTTATTAAAGCCGTGAACATCATTCCTCAGGTGATCAACGGCCTCATTTATAGCAGCCACCTCCGCCTGAAAGACGCTGCAATGAACGGGTAGTCTAAAGGATAGATTCCACCCTTGTTGCGGTGCAAATACCCCGCTGCCCACCTTTTTATCCAGTTTGAAGCCGGCAGTATATATCTGCAGCCTGTTGCTCAGCCCGGCGGCTCCTTCTACCAATAATCCCTATCCGGGATAACACCCTCGTACTTCATATCGAAAAATACAGTCGGAGCGCAATAGTCCGACGGGACGAATCCAGATTCTTTAGGATTGCTGCATGGCCAACCACATTGTCTCTCCAGCCGGATAACTCTCGCAGCCGTAGAGCAGAAAGGGCCGCACATTGCTTGGCCATTAAATCTATTGGCAACACATTTAAAAGAGTATCCAGCGCCTCCGCAGGGGTGGTGCGCAGAGGGCCCGCCACGCAGACTAGAGCACTTCTTTGTACCTTCTGGAACACCCGTAGGTTCGAGTTTGTATCTAAGCTCGTCCACCAGAACAAAGCCCCGTATAGAAGAATTGGTTTGACTACAGCAGTGTAGAGCCACAGGGTAATATCCGGCGATAGTCCCCATCTTCGTGCAACAGCTACCCTACAGTTGTACAGTGCCACGGTTGTTTTCCTCACACGCTCCTGAGCGTTTCCCTCCAGGATAGTTTCCTATCCAAAATTACTCCTAGGTATTTGGCAGAGTCCCTCAGCGTCAGGGTCGTACCCGCTAGCACCGGCAGCTGCAACACAGGTATCTTATAGTTCCTAGTGAACAGAACCAGTTCAGTTTTGGCTGAATTGACCGATAAATCTTTACTCCTGGTCCAGTTCTCCACCAGTCTCAGCTTAGTTTACATTAGATCGCATAGTGTCTGCGGAAACTTCCCGTTGTTGCGCGAGGTCATTTGCATATGCGATTAACTTGCTGCATCCGTCCTTCTCAAGAAGAACCAAGAGCTCGTTAAGTGTGGCAACCCATAGAAGTGGAGAAAGTACGTGGACTTCCCTTTCATATACGCATGTTGGGATGTCGATAACTTTCCCTCCAAGGACTCCCTTAATGCGGAGTCCATTAACCTCTCGAGTGTCTTCAGCTGAAAGGATGTCAGACATATCGGTCTGAAGTTTTTAGGGGTTCCGTGGCCAGTCCTTCCAGCTTTTGATATAAAGGTGACCCTTGAATCGTTCCAACCCCGTGGAATATAATTAAGAGCACAAACTGCTGTGAATATTATATATAACCACAAAGAACTCAGTTCGATTGTTTGTGGAATTGTACCGGGGTCAACCCATTCAGCCCTGGTGCTTTGAAGGGCTTCAACGACATTATAGCCCATTTAACTTAACCCATAGTAATGAACTTCCCCTCAAACGGTTCGCCAGTATAAGTTTCCCTCCAGTTAATCTCTTCATCACTAGCGCCCAGAAAGTGCGTACTCAGGAGCAGGCGAAGGGTGCCCTCTGCCGAATCCGTCCATGTCCCATCAGATCCTTGCAGGCATCCAGGTACACTTTTTGTAGCACCAGAGAGCACCTTTATGAGCCTGGATTCCTCAGACACCGCCTCCATTTCGCTACAAAACTTCCGACAGGATGTCCTCTTCGACGACCTTAGCAGTTTCTTAAAATCCCCGAGCATCATTTTGTATGCATCCCATTTTCAGCCTCCCTGGACGCTATAGCAAGATTGAATGCTTTCCGACAAGCCTTGCGTAGATTGTATAGGTCCGCGTTCCACCAAGGTGGTTTGGTCTTACCCTAGATTTCATCTTAGGGCAGGCCTTATTAAGAGTCTCTCGCAAGCCTTCATATACAAGTGAACCATATTATCCAGCTCTGCAGAGTTCTGTAGATGAGATGTCCTTGAAATCGACAGCCCTGAGCATCGCACCAGGGTAGAACTCACCCTACCTAGCCACCGCCTTTTTGTACAAGTCGGCTGACCTCTGGTCATCGCAGGCCACCAAATTGACTTGCCCCTAATACCAACCCACCTCTTTGCAGGCAGGTGGAGGTGCAGGGTTCTCCCTTACTAAGGCGACTGAAAAACTGGCCATTTCGGTCCTTATCCAGTCCCATTTTCCTTGAAAATCTGCTCCTTTTCAGGATTAGATTCAAAGACCCCCCAAGGATGCTTCTTTTAACAACATCTGCGAAGGAGGGGCATTTGTCTCTAAACCTCTTAGCAGCATTCTGCACAACCTCCATCGAAAGGTTGCGCTTACCAGAGGCCTGCCCCTTCACCGAAGCAGACTACTTAAAATCAGAGACGATGGTTTTCGCCCACTCAATTTCAGCCCCTAACTCCTCAACGTCCCCAGGTAACGCCATGGAGAGCAAGTTATGACGTTCACCAACCTTTTCAGGATGCGTATAGCCACCTGCCTATGCCTACTGCGCATTTGTGAGGGAGGTGGCCTATCCTTCCTTTGGGTGAACGCCGTCGGCGTAGCCGGAAGCAAGAGGGCGGGCTGCTCCCCATGCTAGTAGCTCTCCCGGTAGCAAACTGCCTACCGAGAGGGTTGGTAACAGAGGCAGCAAGTCTAGGCCACTCCCAGAGCTCCCCTAGAGGAGGTTATGGCGATGAACAAATCTCCTGCGCAGCCTGAAGCCTTCTCGCATCACCCGCAAAAGCCGCGCGGCAGCTTGTAGAGGGCCCTGCATCGCACGAGCTCCCAGATTGATGGGTGTTACCCCTTCCGGCTTTTTACGAGTTCCGGCCTCGTTACAATTATTTTCGTTTTTAAACTCCATCCCTGAATATCACGATTTGCGGGGAACAGGGTCGTCCACTCCAGGCAGAGATCCGCTGTACCTGGAGTAAGGCCAAAATTACAACTGGGTGTGTCCTTGTTCCCAGAGGGCTCCGTAAGCGACTGGGCTATTTGACGGGGCCCCCAGCCAGGCTGACCATAGGCACGGCAACGCATAACACCACCGGTCCAGCCCCCACCTTGAGGCCACGTTGAAGAGCCACTACCATATGCCAGAGCTATTAAGGAGCTAAGGCACTAATGGCACTGATTCCTGAACTTAGCTAGCACTCCCCTAGCCGGGCTACTGTAGTGACTATTACCAGCCGGCACCCTCTAGAAGGGTTCAGCCCAAGGATTTTCTCCAGCCAACTAAATCCAAATAAATGCAACTTTTTACGAAGTAATATTTGTAGGTCACAAATGCTCCGCAAAAGGTTTGTTGCCAGATGATTCCAAAACAAATTCTATAATAAAGTATACAAAACCAGCAGATAAAGACGCGGTACGTCGTTTCGTCGCGTTCGCTAACTATTACAGAAGGTTGATACCAAATTTTGCGCCTCTGGCTGTGCTTTTAAATAGTTTGAGCAGAAAGAGAGTTGAATTTGTTTGGAGTAGAGAGTGCGAAGAATCCTTTCAGTCGCTGAAAGCAGCGTCACTTTTACCAAAATTACTACAATACCCAGATTTTACTAAACAATTCATTATCACGGTCGATACTTCCACAACTGGATGTGGCGCTATTTTGAGACAAGAACACCAAGGCAATGATTTACCAATTTGTTTCGCCTCTAAAGCATTTAATAAAGCAGAGCAGAAAAAACCAATAATAGAATTGGAATTTTTTGCTATCTACGTCGCAATAAAGCAATTTCGACCATACGTTTATGGCACTCATTTCATTGTAAAGTCGGATCATAGACCTCTAGTACACCCTCTCAATATGAAAGACGCATCTTCAAAACTTTCGAGAATAAGGATAGAACCAGCTGAATATAATTTCACTATTGTATTAAGGATAAATCAAACGATGGCGCTGATGCACTATCGCGATGTCAATCGATGAGATTAGGGAATCGAACTAACAAATTTTAGCAGTACAGACAAGATCAAAGACAAAACGACAAAACGATGACAACCTTCATAGGAAAACTGGCAAAAAGGACGAAAAACAACTTACTTCACACGTTTACGACAAATTCTCATTCAATTTACGAAAAAAGTTTCACGGATAAGATCGGAAATTACTTACGATAAAAATAATAAATCTACAAGTTTAAGAATTATTGCGCACATAAAACATAAAAACTCGAGTTACTTAGTTTTGAGCTTGTTAACGAAATATTGACCTTAGAGAAATTACTTTTGAGGCTTGAATTGGAAGCCACCAAACGAAAAGTTAATCAAATTGAATGGCTTAAAGACGATATTTTATTCAAACATTTTACTATTACAAATTTAAAAGATATTGGAAATAAAATTTTAAAATCACTAGAAATTATTCTAACAGATCCAGTGGAGACAGCAACAGACGAAAACATAAAACTAAAGCTAATGAAAATTTACCATAACCATCCGATTTCAGGGGGACATTGCGAAATAAAAACTCTTCCTGAGTCCAAACACGTTAACAAATTCGCAGTTACCATGATTTGTGACACGTCTAAATATTTCTTAGCCGTTGCTATACCAGATAAATCAGCAAAAACAATTGCATCGGCAATTTTTGAAACATTTACTTTAACATACGGCGTAATGAACGCCATAAAATCAGGTTTAGGTACAGAATTTAAAAATGAATTGCTAAATGAATTGACATCACTTTCGAACATAAAACATGATTTTTCAACTGCATATCATCATGAAACTGTTGGTACAATTGAACGTAATCATAGAGTTTTTAATGAATATTTACGTGCATATTTATACAATACTTTTTCTGATTGGGATGTTTATTTAAAATACTTTACTTTCCAACACAATACAACAACTAGCACAATTTTCGACAACAAATTTCCTCCCTTCGAGTTACTTACTTACTTAATTGGCACTTAACCGTCTAAACGGTTATGGCCGTCCAACAAGGCACGCTAGTAGCTCCTTCGCTCCGTCAACCGGCGCCAATTGGTCACACAAAGGGAGTTTAAATCTTTTTCCACCTGGTCCTTCCAACGGAGTGGGGGCCGCCCTCAACCTCTCCTTCCATAGGCGGGTTGCGATAGAAACACTTTCTTGGCCGGAGCATCATCTTTCATTCGCATAACATGGCCTAGCCAGCGCAGCCGCTGCGTTTTAATTCGCTGGACTATGTTGATATCTGCGTATAGCTCGTACAGCTCATCACTAAATCTTCTTCGGTACTCGCCAACGCTCCCTTCGAGTTAATATTTGGTAAAAAGGCAACTTTGTCTCATGAATTGCGGCAGGAAAAAATTTACCCAATTTACAATGCCGAAAACTATGCCAAAGAGATTAAATTTAGAATACAAGAAGCACATGAAATAGCAAAAATTTAATAATTAAAACTAAAATACAAAGCAAAACTTTGTATGATAAAACGGCTCGTCCGCTAATTATTATATAGGCGATAAAGTTCTTTTACAAAAATAACCACGCCACAAACATGAAAATTTATATCAAGGTCCTTTTGTTGTAATTAAAATTAATGAACCTAACATAACAATTTTTGATGAAGTAACAAAAAATGAAAAGAACTGTACACAAAAATAGAATAAATAAAGTATACTAATATCCATTCGTTTATAATAAACTAGCAGACACGGTAGACGGTTGTTCTGCCCTAAATTTGGTCTATATGCATACATTTTAATAAGCTTTTTCCGCCTAACTCTGCCCTCCCCCTCTTCGCTTTTTCATAATCTTTTTATTCACTCCTCCCTCCGTCTTTTTCGATTGGTATGAAAATTACTCTGTACTAAAGCACTCATCAAAAGCTTTAATTTTTTATCAATATTGTATAAACACATTATATGGGTACTAATAGGTATGAAAACTACCCTTTACTAAAGCACTCATCAACAGCTTTCATTTGATATCCATATTGTATAAACACTGTCTAGGCGTACACGGGCCCACGTTTTGGCCTATATCTCGAGACCCTAGTCACCCAGGGGTATGAAAATTACCCTCTACTAAAACACTCAACAGCTTTCATTTGATATCCGTATTCTAAAAACACATTCTAGGGGTAGCCGGGTCCACTTTTTGGCATATATCTCGAAAACCCGAAAAATACCCCGTATCAAAGTACTCATAAACAGCTTCCATTTCATACCCATATTGCACAAACACATCCCACCTCTACTAAAGCACTTAACAGCTTTCATTTGCTATCCACATTCTAAAAACACATTCTAAGGGTAGCCGGGTCCACGTTTTGGCATATATCTCGGAAACCCGAAAAATACCCCGTATCAAAGTACTCATAAACAGCTTCCATTTGATACCCATATTGCACAAACACATCCCAGGATTACACAGGTCCACGTTTTGATCTCAAGGCCCTAGCCAGAACGGGATTAAGAGTATCCTATGTCCGTCTCCTGGTTTTAAGCTACCTCTCCACCAATTTTCAGCCAAATCGGTTCATCCGTTCTTGAGTTGTAAATAGTGTAACTAACACCACTTTCTTTATATTCAGCGTGCTTTGCACACAGAGTATATTAACTTTGATTGGATAACGGTTGATTGTACAGGTATAAAGGAATCGAGATAGATATAGACTTCTATATATCAAAATCATCAGTATCGAAAAAAAATTTGATTGGGCCATGTCCGTCCGTCCGTTAACATGATAACTTGGGTAAATATTGAGATATCTTCACCAAATTTTGTACACGAGCTTATCTGGATAGATTGGTATTGAAAATGAGCGAAATCGGATGATAACCACGCCCACTTTTTATATATATAACATTTTGGAAAACACAAAAAACCTGATTATTTAGTAAATAATACACCTAGAACGTTGAAATTTGACATGCGGACTGATATTGAGACTCTTGATAAAAATTTGAAAAAATTGTTAAAAATGGGCGTGATAAAATCAATTTTACAAATATTATTAATCATAAATCAAAAATCGTTAAACCTATCGTAATAAAGTTCGGCAGAGAGGTTGCCTTTACTATAAGGAATGCTTTGAAGAAAAATTGACGAAATCGGTTAAGGACCACGCCCACTTTTATATAAAAGATTTTTAAAAGGTTGGTGAACGAATAAAATAAGCTATATCTTTGCAAAAAGAGCTTTATATCAATGGTATTTCATTTACCAAGTGGATTTATAACAACAAATAGGAAGAACTTCAAATTGTAAAAAATGGGCGTGGCATCGCCCCTTTTATGGCTAAACAATTTTCTATGTTTCGGGAGCTATAACTCGAAGAAAAATTAACGGATCGTAATAAAATTGGGTACACAAATTTTCCCTATGGCAGGAAATATTTCTAGAAAAAATGGACGAGATCGGTTAAAGAAATATTTCTAGTAAAAATGGACGGGACCGGTTAAACACAACGGCAACTAAGATATAAAACAAGTTTAAAAGGATCGTATACTAGAATAATAAGCTATAACTTAGCAAAAAATAGTTTTGAATCAATGATATTTAACTTATCAAGTTTTATTGTAAGAGGAAATGGGGGGACATTTTTTTTTAACGGGCGATGCTACGTGATATGTAGAAAAGTAATTTATATGAAATGAAATGTACAATTGAAGCTCAAGCTGAGTATATAATGTTCGGTTAAACCCGAACTTAGACACCTTTACTTGTTTATATATACATATAAATGTAATTATTTACATCATAAAAACTTGAAAAATAACAGCATTTCTCCAATCACTCTACCTGCAGACAAGCATAATAGCTTTGCGGGTTATATCATAGTATTTGCAAAATTGTAAAAGAATTTGAAACAAATCAATCAAAAACTAAAAAACCACACCAAAATCCGTTGCGTAGTTTTAAAGGTTTAAAGCATTCAAAGGGACATAGGGTAGGAAAAGCGACTTTTTTTATACTATGTAGTGATTCATTATGTACAAAAAACAATGAAACAAGTAAGGAAGGCTAATTTCAGGTGCAACCGAACATTACATACTCAGCTGAGAGCTTTGGAGACAAAATAAGGGAAAATCACCATGTAGGAAAATGAACCTAGGGTAACCCTGGAATGTGTTTGTATGACATGAGTATCAAATGGAAGATATTAAAGAGTATTTTAAAAGCGAGTGGGCCATAGTTCTATAGGTGGACGCCATTTCGGGATATCGCCACAAAGGTGGACCAGGGGTGTCTCTATAATGTGTTTGTACGATATGGGTATTAAATGAAAGGTTTTAATGAGTATTTTAAAAGGGAGTGGAACTTAGTTCTATAGGTGGACGCGTTTTCGAGATATCGCCATAAAGGTGGACCAGGGGTTACTCTATAAGGTCTTTTTACGATATGGGTATCAAATTAAACGTATTAATGAGGGTTTTATAAGGGAGTGGCCCTTAGTTGTATATGTGAAGGCGTTTTCGAAATATCGACCAAAATGTGGACCAGGGTGACCCAGAGCAACATCTCTCGGGTACCGCTAATTTATTTATATATGTAATACCACATTCCTGCCAAGTTTCCAAGGGCTTTCGATTCCGCCCTGCAGAACTTTTTCATTTTCTTCTATTTAATATAGTAGGTGGCACATCCATAACAAAAAATGAAAAGAACTGTACACAAAAATAGAATAAATAAAGTATACTAATATCCATTCGTTTATAATAAACTAGCAGACCCGGTAGACGGTTGTTCTGCCCTAAATTTGGTCTATATGCATACATTTTAATAAGCTTTTTCCGCCTAACTCTGCCCTCCCCCTCTTCGCTTTTTCTTAATCCTTTTATTCACTCCTCCCTCCGTCTTTTTCGATTGGTATGAAAATTACTCTGTACTAAAGCACTCATCAAAAGCTTTCATTTTTTATCAATATTGTATAAACACATTATATGGGTATGAAAACTACCCTTTACTAAAGCACTCATCAACAGCTTTCATTTGATATCCATATTGTATAAACACTGTCTAGGCGTACACGGGCCCACGTTTTGGCCTATATCTCGAGACCCTAGTCACCCAGGGGTATGAAAATTACCCTCTACTAAAACACTCAACAGCTTTCATTTGATATCCGTATTCTAAAAACACATTCTAGGGGTAGCCGGGTCCACTTTTTGGCATATATCTCGAAAACCCGAAAAATACCCCGTATCAAAGTACTCATAAACAGCTTCCATTTCATACCCATATTGCACAAACACATCCCACCTCTACTAAAGCACTTAACAGCTTTCATTTGCTATCCACATTCTAAAAACACATTCTAAGGGTAGCCGGGTCTACGTTTTGGCATATATCTCGGAAACCCGAAAAATACCCCGTATCAAAGTACTCATAAACAGCTTCCATTTGATACCCATATTGCACAAACACATCCCAGGATTACACAGGTCCACGTTTTGATCTCAAGGCCCTAGCCAGAACGGGATTAAGAGTATCCTATGTCCGTCTCCTGGTTTTAAGCTACCTCTCCACAAATTTTCAGCCAAATCGGTTCATCCGTTCTTGAGTTGTAAATAGTGTAACTAACACCACTTTCTTTATATTCAGCGTGCTTTGCACACAGAGTATATTAACTTTGATTGGATAACGGTTGATTGTACAGGTATAAAGGAATCGAGATAGATATAGACTTCTATATATCAAAATCATCAGTATCGAAAAAAAATTTGATTGGGCCATGTCCGTCCGTCCGTTAACATGATAACTTGGGTAAATATTGAGATATCTTCACCAAATTTTGTACACGAGCTTATCTGGATAGATTGGTATTGAAAATGAGCGAAATCGGATGATAACCACGCCCACTTTTTATATATATAACATTTTGGAAAACACAAAAAACCTGATTATTTAGTAAATAATACACCTAGAACGTTGAAATTTGACATGCGGACTGATATTGAGACTCTTGATAAAAATTTTAAAAAATTGTTAAAAATGGGCGTGATAAAATCAATTTTACAAATATTATTAATCATAAATCAAAAATCGTTAAACCTATCGTAATAAAGTTCGGCAGAGAGGTTGCCTTTACTATAAGGAATGCTTTGAAGAAAAATTGACGAAATCGGTTAAGGACCACGCCCACTTTTATATAAAAGATTTTTAAAAGGGTAGTGAACGAATAAAATAAGCTATATCTTTGCAAAAAGAGCTTTATATCAATGGTATTTCATTTACCAAGTGGATTTATAACAACAAATAGGAAGAACTTAAAATTGTAAAAAATGGGCGTGGCATCGCCCCTTTTATGGCTAAACAATTTTCTATGTTTCGGGAGCCATAACTCGAAGAAAAATTAACGGATCGTAATAAAATTGGGTACACAAATTTTCCCTATGGCAGGAAATATTTCTAGAAAAAATGGACGAGATCGGTTAAAGAAATATTTCTAGTAAAAATGGACGGGACCGGTTAAACACAACGGCAACTAAGATATAAAACAAGTTTAAAAGGGTCGTATACTAGAATAATAAGCTATAACTTAGCAAAAAATAGTTTTGAATGAATGATATTTAACTTATCAAGTTTTATTGTAAGAGGAAATGGGGGGACATTTTTTTTTAACGGGCGATGCTACGTGATATGTAGAAAAGTAATTTATATGAAATGAAATGTACAATTGAAGCTCAAGCTGAGTATATAATGTTCGGTTAAACCCGAACTTAGACACCTTTACTTGTTTATATATACATATAAATGTAATTATTTACATCATAAAAAATTGAAAAATAACAGCATTTCTCCAATCACTCTACCTGCAGACAAGCATAATAGCTTTGCGGGTTATATCATAGTATTTGCAAAATTGTAAAAGAATTTGAAACAAATCAATCAAAAACTAAAAAACCACATCAAAATCCGTTGCGTAGTTTTAAAGGTTTAAAGCATTCAAAGGGACATAGGGTAGGAAAAGCGACTTTTTTTTATACTATGTAGTGATTCATTATGTACAAAAAACAATGAAACAAGTAAGGAAGGCTAATTTCAGGTGCAACCGAACATTACATACTCAGCTGAGAGCTTTGGAGACAAAATAAGGGAAAATCACCATGTAGGAAAATGAACCTAGGGTAACCCTGGAATGTGTTTGTATGACATGAGTATCAAATGGAAGATATTAAAGAGTATTTTAAAAGCGAGTGGGCCATAGTTCTATAGGTGGACGCCATTTCGGGATATCGCCACAAAGGTGGACCAGGGGTGTCTCTATAATGTGTTTGTACGATATGGGTATCAAATGAAAGGTGGTAATGAGTATTTTAAAAGGGAGTGGGCCTTAGTTCTATATGTGGACGCCCTTTCGAGATATCGCCATAAAGGTGGACCAGGGGCGACTCTAGAATGTATTTGTACGATATGGGTATCAAATGAAAGGTTTTAATGAGTATTTTAAAAGGGAGTGGAACTTAGTTCTATAGGTGGACGCGTTTTCGAGATATCGCCATAAAGGTGGACCAGGGGTTACTCTATAATGTGTTTTTACGATATGGGTATCAAATTAAACGTATTAATGAGGGTTTTATAAGGGAGTGGCCCTTAGTTGTATATGTGAAGGCGTTTTCGAAATATCGACCAAAATGTGGACCAGCGTGACCCAGAGCAACATCTCTCGGGTACCGCTAATTTATTTATATATGTAATACCACATTCCTGCCAAGTTTCCAAGGGCTTTCGATTTCGCCCTGCAGAACTTTTTCATTTTCTTCTATTTAATATAGTAGGTGGCACATCCATTTTACAAAGTTTTTTCTAAAGTTATATTTTGCGTCAATAAACCAATCCAATTACCATGTTTCATCTCTTTTTTCATATTTGGTATAGAATTATGGCATTTTTTTCATTTCTTGTAATTTTCGATATCGAAAAAGTGGCGTGGTCAAAGTCGGATTTCGGTCATTTTTTATACCAAGATAAAGTGAGTTTAGATAAGTATGTGAGCTAAGTTTAGTAAAGATGTATCGATTTTTGCTTAAGTTATCGTGTTACCGGCCGAGCGGAAGGACAGACGGTCGACTGTGTATATTATTATTATTATTAATAGGTCTGAAATCACTGCGACCTTTGTGCAGATCTATTGTGCAAGACCTTTCAGCCTAATTTTGTATTTGGAGGCTCTTGATGTATCTAAGTACCTCTTCTGGCTTTTTACTCCATATAACATAGGGATTAAGAGTCCCACCACCTAGATGGGATAGTCTCTGCCTAGCTAGAATGACGCATTCGCAGAGAATGTGAACCGGCGTTTCATCATCCAGCTCACAGAAACGATAAATTTGGGTATCAGATAGATTTAATTTACTTAGGTGATATCGTATACCGCAGTGTCCCGTGTAGTACCCAGTAAGAGTTCTTAGGTCCCCCCTGCTTAGGTTAATGAGTTTGGCTGATACTTTCGTTGTCGAAAGTATAAACAGTTTGGCCTGCCTTTTCCCTGGGCAATCAATCCAGTGACGTCTGAATTGTTAATTTCCCAGTTACTTATAGTTTCCCTGGTGTGTGCTTTTGTGAGTCCACAAAAGGGATCTGGACCATAGAATGCTGATGTATCACCCTGCTTTGCTAGGTAATCTGCATGTTACTTACCTTCATGTCCCTGATGTTCGGGAACCCATCCCAACAAAACCTTGTTTTTGGCTCCCAGGGCATTAAGGATTTCAGTGCATTCATCCACCAGCTTAGATGTAACTATGTCGGATTGCAAGGCACGCAGTGCCGCCTGGCTGTCCGACATAATGTAGATGCTCTTCGATCTTGAGCCTCTCCGCAGACATTCTCTACCACATACCTCTATTGAATGAATTTCTGCCTGAAATTTGGTGGGGTAACAACCCATTGGTATCGATTTTTTGAAGTTTGGCTCATAGATACCAGCTCCGGTTCTTCCGTCATCGAATTTCGATCCATCCGTGTACCAGACCTCTGAGTCAGAGTCGTTATAAGGATTCCCTCTTTTCCAGTGGGTCCTGTCCACAATTGATACTTCAAAGTTCCGTGAGATTCTGAGCTTAGTGGAAATTACGTCTAGCAGTTGTAATGAGGGATTTCCTATGCATTTTCTTATTACTTTCTTATGCCCTATCATATTTCCTTCCTTCAGCTCAGAAATATTTGGAAGTCTTAGTGCACCTAGTGTTGCCTCTTTCTCTATCAGAATAGGGAAGGGAGGTATTCCCACTTAAGCACTAAGTGCGCCATCAGGGGCGGTCCTCATCACACCCGGTATGCCAACGCAAAATAATCGATGCAGTTTGCTTAGTTTAGCCGTTGCCTTTCTTTGCGTGGCCTTCTGCCACCAAACTAGAGAAGCATAGGTGACTATTGGCCTTACGACAATATTAAATGTCCAATATACCATTTTTGGACAAATCCCCCATGTTTTGCCGTAGAGACGAGTACAGGCGAAGAAAGTTCTTGTTGCCTTGTTTAGGATAGCATCCAAATGAGCATTCCACGTGAGGGTTTCTATCTAGTGTGACCCCTAGATATTTAGCCTCCATTGATAATTGTATTTTTGTACCACCCAGGGATGGTTCTGGGATTGATACTTTCCTTCTCCGGGTGAAAGGCACTATAACTGTTTTGTTAGGATTTATAGACAATCCTTTGGTATCGCACCACGTCTCTATGATGCAAAGGGCTTGTTGCATGCGATCTGATATTGTATCTTCGTGCATCCCTGTGATGCAAATAACTAGGTCATCTGCATATCCTTGTGTGTCAAACCCCTTGGTTTCATTAACTGAAGGGACGTCATCAATGACCAGGGTTCACAGGAGAGAGGAGAGCACACCTCCTTGTGGACAGGCTCTTGTGGCCGCAATTGATTCAGTTGTCCTTCCCAGTTCCAAATGAATTTTTCTACTCTTTAACATAGATAGCACCCATCGTATTATTATAGGGCTTATGTCATTGTCAATCATAGCTTGTTCGATAGCTTGATGTGCTGTGTTATCGAAAGCCCATGATATGTCAATAAAGGCGCAGAGGGCTATATTTTTTGACTTTAGAGCATTTTCGATTTTTACCGTGAGACTATGAATAGCCGTCTCCGTGGATTTCCCTGACTGGTAGACGAACTGATTCCTATACAGAGGGAGTTTATTTAGATTGACCTCCCTGATATATGCTGATCTAAGAATTTCAATAATAAAACGGAAAAGCTCCCAGTTCGTTTTCCTGGTATTTCTAAAAGCTGGCATGTGTTCCGGAAAGTGACCAATGTCGAATACAATGGACGAAACATTAGTTTGTTGCTTAAAAGCATCGCCGCCTTTGGGCGAGAACTGGTGGCATAAATTAACTTACCATCAGTACTTTCGGGCCTTTTACGGCACCGTGTTGAATCTAGGGCTCCTGGATGAAGGCTATTGCCAGACCTTCTTCTGCAAATTTTTTAATTAGGACGTCTGAGGCTGCCTTAGCATGGTGAAGATTCACCTGAAGCATTTCAAACGTCTTTGCTTTTGGGATTTGATAGGGAGGGGAAACACTATTTATGGTCTCTGCGGCCACGTGTAGCCACCTTCCTTGCCCTATTGTTAAGCGACATTTCGGCTTCTTCAGCCGTTCGTCCTCGTCCTTTTTTATTCCCTTTCCTGACATTGGGGCTCCCACGAGGTGGTTGCCTTGTTGCCGGGTTTTGGGGGAAGCTGGGGACTGTCGCTGCCTTTTGGCCTCTGTGGGCCAACACTAGACCCAGAGGGACTGGGCTCTTCTTGAGAAGGTTTTTGGGGGGTGTCCGATTGACTCGGCAAATCCTGCTGTTCAGTAGGTAAATGCCTACTAGATACCTTCTGGTTCTTCGAACAGCACGGTTTGTCATCGTCAACCGTATTATCCCCCTCACCCTTATTGTCACTGCCGCTGGTATTTATATTTACCAGGGGGCAGGGATGGCTTGCTTTTGGGCCTTAACTTGACCCTGTCAAACCCACAGAAAATCAAGTACTTGCGTTGCTTTAATAGCTCCGCAGACAACGGATCGACGGCTATAGTAACTTCCGCCACCCTGGACTTTCGAATCCGGTTGAGGATTCTCCAGTTCCTGGTATTCAAGCCGACAAGCTAACCTCAAGATGTCGTCGTTTGAGGGGCATTCCTCTTCCTTAAAGTACCCCACGAGAATGATGCGACGTGGTATACCCTTGGCACCTTGCCTGGAGTGAGCTTTGTGGCGATAGCCCTTAGCCACGACGCGGTGGTTGCATTCCTGCAGGTGATAGAAAGCCAGAACAGGCGAGGTGTGCAACCGCTAAACGTGGGCTTTATAGCACCATCTTTTTGGCTCATCACCTCTCCCAGGATGGCCTTCAGTTCCCCTGAAGACCAGACCGTGGCTGGATAGTCGGGAGGTATAATGCCCAGCCTTACCCCACTCAGGACATCCCTGAAAGTTGCCGACTGCTTGGCTGTTGCATCACGATGGGGAGGCATGGTTGCCTCGACATTTGATGCACAGCTTTCCACAGGTTATGACAATATTGTAACGAATTTCCGGCAAATCCTCTTATTTGTCCTTCTGCTAAGTTCGAATCACTAAACTGTTGAATAAATAACTCCAATAATATTGAACAATGGAAAAATGGCCTTTATTAAAGTACTTCACAATAACACTTATATTTTGCAACTAGCTTGCTTAACAACTAAACTGATTGATAGCTCAAATGAAACTCTACTAATCAAAATAATACTGCTCTTGCTCGCAGGATAGCGTGTTAATCTAAACCTCAAATCAAACTGAATTCCAGCGCCTCTACAATTGCCGCCTTTTATACTCTCGGATTTCAACGTTCGCATCTTCTAGGCGCTTCCAGAATCTACTAGTCAGCAGCTCTCAAACTTCTCAGCTGTAACTACAATTTCATGATTTTTTCTCATTGCATACTTTCAGGAGTATCTCAGATATATGCATGTGTTTGTGAATTGACTCTCCGCTGCTCGTGTACGTACATGGTACATATGTGTAGACGCAATTATGTTTCGTTTATGTAGATACATAATGATTGATCTATGGATGTGAATTCACCTCACTGCTTAGCATCGGCTTAGAGACGATAGCATCGCTCAGTGCTGCTAACATTCGTTACAATATTTTTGTATTTCCAGCTGTGGGCAGCGACATCTTTTTGGCTCTCTCTGGTGGAGTAGAGCTATCTGAGCGACCTCTCTTGGCTGACCCCTCACCACGGACCGATCCCAGGGGTTTTTTGGCAAGTCCCCTGGCTTCATTGTAGCTAATCCCCCTGGCCAATAATCGCTTGAGACGTTTTCGAGCGGCACCACTTAGCCGATCTCGCTCTGCATTCCGGCCAGGCTGATCGCTTTTCGCCGGAGAGGCAAGGAGCCTCTCTTTATTCTCCGGCCAGACTGTGGATTGTGTCTCTACCTATTTGCATCCTGCAGAGTCCTCACATCTGCCATCTCCACGTCGTGCAGGGGACTATTAGGCTCCGGCAAGTCTGTGGCGATAGCTGATTCGGCTTGCACCGAAAGGTCGCAATCGACCTGATCTATTGGGAGCTGTTCAGCTCCATTTTGGTTGTTTTCTATTTTATTTTATCCATAAAAATACCGACGAGTATGGGGGAAGGTAGCTCAGCTGGGACATAGCCCCCAGTATCCCAGCAAGACTAATTACAAGCAGAGGGCGTCAGGTATCTGGAGGCTGGGCGTGGCTTCAACCGATTTCGCCCATTTTCACAGAAAAGAATTATCGTTATAGAATCTATGCCACTACCAAATTTCACAAGGATTGGTAAATTTTTGTTCGAATGGCATTAAAAGTATTCTAGACAAATTAAATGAAAAGGGCGGAGCCACGCCCATTTTGAAATTTTCTTTTATTTTTGTATTTTGTTGCCCCATAGCATTAGTGGAGTTGAATGTTGACATAATTTCTTATATACTGTAAAGATATTCAATTTTTTGTTAAAATTTGTCTTTTAAAAAATTTTTTTCAAAGTGGGCGTGTTCATCTTCCGATTTTGATAATTTTTATTTAAGAATCATATAGTAATAGGAGTAACGTTCGTGCCAAATTTCATTATGATATCTTCAACGACTGCCAAATTACAGCTTGCAAACTTTTAAATTACCTTCTTTTAAAAGTGGGCAGTTCCACGCGCATTGTCCAAAATTTTACTAACTTTCTATTTTACGTCATAAGGTCAACCCACCTACCAAATTTCAGCGCTTTATTCGTATTTAGTAATGAATTATCGCACTTTTTCTGTTTTCCGAAATTTTCGATATCGAAAAAGTGGGCGTAGTTGTAGTCCGATTTCGTTCATTTAAAAAGCAATCTGAGATGAGTGCCCAGGAACCTACGTACACATTTCATCATGATACCTCAAAATTTACTCAAGTTATCGTGTTAACGGGCAAACGGACGGACGGACAGGCTAAATAAATTTCTTTTTTCGCCCAGAACATTTTAATATATAGAAGTCTATATATATCTCGATTAGTTTATGCCGTTACAGATTACCGTTATGCGAACAAAATAATATACTCTGTGAGCTCTGCTCAGCTGAGTGTAAAAACATATGCCAATAAGGCAGAACAAGAATTCTATATGTAAAATTATTTTAGAATATGTACTAATATATATGTATATGTTTAATATAAATTTAGGAAAAGGAAAATTCATAATTGAACGGTATTATATAAAAACATGAAGCCAGAAAAAAAATAAGTAATTTTAACGACTTTAAAAGTCTAAAAGAAAGTTTATTTAACCATAAAAATGTGCAACTGGTCCGAACGAACGAATGTCAAAAAAGGAGGGTGCACCCTAATACTCGTTAATCTAAGTTGCTATTAAATAAATTCTAAAGTGTGGCGAAGCTAACCGCCAAGACAGAAAAAATTGACTAAAGTGTATAATACGGCGACGGTTTGGAGGCGGTGCCCTCCAAGACGACAGGATTCCAGGCAGTTATTATTGAAGGCATTTGAGACTCAAGAGTCGCCACCACTGCCGTATAGATCCACTGTACAATGTGAGGCTGAAGACCCCACCTTTTCCAATTGCCGACCTACAGACATATAGCGCCAGTGTGTCCCTTCTGGAGCATTCTTTTACATTCGCCTCCAGTCTAGCTTCTTTTCTAGAATAACGCCGAGATATTTCACCTCGGTGGAGAGTTCGATTGCCCTACCATTTAGCTGTGAGGGGATAAATTCTGGTATATTGCGTCTGCGAGCACCATCTCAGTTTTTGCACTGCTCATGCTGAGTCCACACTCCGTAAACCAGATTTTTGTTAGGTTCAGTGCATTTTGCAAGAGTTTGCTAAGCACCGGAAGATGTTTGCCAGTAGCCATCAGGGCTATGTCATCAGCATATGCACTGACCTGGCAGCCGGTAGACTGTAGCCTAGATAGTGTGTTCACCGTCAGGTTCCAGAGGAGAAAGAACACCCCCTGGGGGATGCCTCTGCTGGCATACCTTTTTAGTGAAGGGCTGCCCATTTCAGAAATAATAGTTCTCCTTTTTAGACTTGTTCAACGAATACCCCAAGAGGCTCTTCCACTCCCAGCACCACAGGGAATTCGTAACCACTGTTGGACGAACGTTGTTAAGGCCCCTTCTATGTCGAGAAAATGCCGAGCGTGAATTCCTTGAAAGCAAGTCCCTTCTCTATCCTTGAGGTGGTAGCGTGTGGAGATTTGGTTGAAAGGTGTATCCTGGAATGTGAGCACTAACAAGGTCTCTAGAATTCGCCACTAGATGTGACCTAGTCTCCGGTTGCTGTACAAATACAACTAAAAGGTGTGGGGTTTTTAGAGAGAACCTTTCGTAAGCGGTTGGCCTCAGAGACTTCTTCAATGTTATTTGTGAAGTTCTTCCAAGATTCCCTATTGGATCTCTGGATAAACTTCTTAACGATTTTAAGGGCGTCCCTGTAGGGGTACCATATCCCTGTCTGTTTCGTTGTTTTCCAATGCACTGGGACTTCGGGGGTCCACAATAGGGTCTTGTTACCCCTTGTCTTAATCTCGGACATGCTACTGTGAAGGCAGCGTTACAAGATTTGGTGACAAAATCCACTGCTTCGTCCATCTTTGACGATGGCTCCAGCTCACGGAGGGAATCAAACGTCGTGTCTGAGATAGGCGCTTCATCAGTTCTTAGCGGTAGGCCCGACCTACCGTGAGAAGCGGTTTTCAGGAGGGTAGAGGACTGAACCTGTTTACAAAAGTTCCAGTCCCTGTCTCCTATTCCTATAGGCCGCCCTGTGGTGGGGTCGCAAAAGCAGAGTAAAAGTGACGTTTATGTGGCAGAGTAGGAGTTATCATTGAAACTTTCATTCCTTGACAAAATCAGAGAACGGCCCTGAAACTAGAGCAATATCAATAACTTCCCTCTTATTCGCGGTGTAAAAAGTGGCTTGTCTACAGAGTTGAATATGCGAAGGTTGTTACTGATAATAAAATCAAAGAAAGACTCATCCCTTGTGTTTGTATTGGTTGAGCCCATGCGAGGTGCTGCGCGTTGGCGTCGGCCCAATATTATCGTGAGCCTTTTGAGCTGGGATTCCCTTACCGCTTGTTAAGCCGATCCTGAACAGAACCCCTTCTCCTAAAGCTATTGAAACTCTTTAAATATGGATCACATATATCATTTTTCATTTCTTAAAAAGCAAGCGAAAGACCTATCTAATATGTATGTAAAATTTCTTCATTATTATAAAACTCCTATAACAAATGAAGAAAAAATATTTTCCTATGCAAAAAGACCTTAGTATTGTA
>JARSSU010009432.1:0-38123 GCA_029619165.1 Eurosta solidaginis | reverse complement strand
CTATAACCATATCTGGTGCCCAGTAAGCAAATGACAAGCACTTCAAACACCGATGGCCTTCTTCCATAAAACTTATCAGCCAGCTAAAATGTGTCGTAATTTAGTGTATTGCCGTGTACGATAACGCGACAGTCGTCCGGAGCGCGTCTATTCCAGCAAAGGCGAATAAGTATATTACACTTTTTCGATGCATGGGCCAGCCAAGTGGCCGCCAGCTCCAACAATAAACAACGTATGCTCAGAATAAAAAATCAAAAGCCCAAAAACCAATCGCCATTGCTCGATGTCTCAGTGCCATTATCGCGCGACCATTGACTCAAAAGTTGGGTACCCAGAATGGTTCGCTTGCCCAGCCAGCTTGGCGGCATAAGCTTATAGCTGCGTGCAAGCTAAATATGTACAATGAAGGCGGCGAGCAAAAGCGATCAAATGAATGACTTCCATTGCCAGTCAGTCGTATATTTGGTAATGAGTAAATAACTGGGTCATTTGGTTGATGAGGGGCCTACATGAGCGCAGCAATGCAACAGTCATCAATTTTACATTTTTCGCACAAAATGATGGCGATACAATGAAACAGAAAGAAAACACAAAACTTAAAACAAACATCCATTATGCATACACAAGTATAGCCCGAAGTACGGCAAAGCAAATACGCGTAATTAAATTGAAAAGAAAAAGAATAAATATTCACATATGTACATATATATTTCAAAAGTACCGATAAACCCTCCGATCCTCAGCGCAAGTCACACTGCAAAGGAAGTGCGTTGATAGTAAAAATTATCAGCGCCGCGCGCTCGCATTGACTTGCCAGCGACTGCGCTCATCTGGCCGGCAAGCAAAAGGCGGTGAAGCAAACAAAAATTATCACCAAATTGAAGCAATCAATTTTAAACAAGAAATTCTCCACTTAATTTCGATAAAGAGTACGACTTTGTATTAGGTGCAGAGCAACAAGGGAGGAACAGATCGAACTAAAGGGACAACATTCACACGCAAATGAAAAAAAGCGAGAAAATAAAACAAAGTAAAAATAATTTAAATAAAAAACATTTTTCGTTTGACCATAGAAAAAATCAATAAAAACAAGCGCTGGACAAAACACATTGTATAGAAAATGTTCTTGCGAGAATCAAAAAGAATTAAAAACTCATTTCATTTAGATCACAAAGCCGAAAAAAAATTACTAAAAAAAATCTTAAATAGCAATGAAATAAAATATGTAAAAACAAAAATACTTTGATGACAATTTGAAAATAAATGACGAGCGTTTGGTTGTTTGCTTAGGTTAGAGCATCGCCTTAAAAGTCTGCGTTTAGGGATTGCAACTAACCTCAAAATTTTTTTGTTCTATTTGAATTTAAATATTAAATAACTCAGCCGCTTGTAGTTATTAACTTATGCGTCTAAGTATTGGAAATGCCAAATGAAAAGGTGTTTAAAACCATCTCACATGCATAACCATAAGCATTTACTGCGCTTAATTATAACAACATGTGTGGGAAGTATTTATGTTTTGTATAATGAAATTTGTTCCCAGGAATAAATATATGCATTCATGAATAGACTTTTTCAGTATTTTCCGATTCGATTTCAGCCTAATGTAGAATGAAAGGGCATGTGATGTGATATGAGGTTTATGCGGTCTACTGAATGACATCAAGTAGTGTGATGTTGGGGGCATGGATTGATGTGTGTTTTGTAAGGTCAGAGTTTCTGATCCGATCTTAATGAGGGGTGAAATTTTTATATGATGTGTTTTTATGTGATCTGATAAGAGTGTGATGTGATATTGTGGTACAATATGTCGTGATGTTAGTGAAGTGATGTGATATCATACAGTGTATGGTAAACAACATGACGTGATTTGAGCTAATATTTTTAGAGTGTATGATGTCAGCAGAAGACACAACGTTTTTAGAAATGTTTGGAATGTGATGTCAGTTATCATGTTTCTTAATTTGAAATTTGGCGTGATGCTTTATCGAGTAATCTTTTGAGAACTCGTTGACAATAGAAAACACTCCCAGAGTATTCCGTTGTAACGATATAATGATAATTGATTTAATAGTTCAAGGAATGTTGTGTGATGTATCAAAATCAATATTACTCGGAAAATGTAAAGTGATATCGTGCAACCCAATGCCATCTGGGGAAAGTGAAAAACGTGCAGAAATTAATATCTGAAATATGGCTTAAAGTCACAAAACTAATGACATCACATTGCTTCCTATGCAATGTCTGATCTAGCATTAAAGTGAGGGCATGGCAGCTCATGTTGGCACAGCGATTATCACGATGTCTCTTTCCGCTCCGTCAACATCTTGCTAAGCTTCGCTGCATTTCTTTGGCCAATTGCAGAACGCATGACCAATGATGCATGGTCATATATAACGCTTTTCTCGCTTTTCGACGCTGCAAAAATCGGCAAGCGTTAAAAGAGTATCACAGGGAACCATTCTTTCTGTTACATTCAGCTATCACACGAGTTGGCTTATCTTAGGGTCCAAATTGGCCCACCAAAGAATCCGACGGCTAAGTTCGCCCCACAGTACAACATTCCCCATTAGAAAAGTGTTCTTCAACGCGCGAAGCATTGTTACGATAAAGTGAAAAGTCATGCTATGCAATTATGTATGGTGTGACGGATATTTATGTGATGTGATGTGTTTCAAGTCACATGATTCATGCTTAACTTTTACAAGTATGAAGTTTATCAGTTCAAATCTCAAAATAAATACGTACATCTCGAGTATTATTAAGAACTAGGCTGCACACCAGCGTACGTTGTAACGCCCGAGATCGGATAGAATGTTGCGTATTTTTCTGTGTTTTTTGTTGATAATTAATTATATGGCGGCCACCGTGGTGTGATGGTAGCGTGCTCCGCCTATCACACCGTATGCCCTGGGTTCAACTCCCGGGCAAAGCAACATCAAAATTTTAGAAATAAGATTTTTCAATTAGAAGAAAATTTTTCTAAGCGGGGTCGCCCCTCGGCAGTGTCTGGCAAGCGCTCCGAGTGTATTTCTGCCATGAAAAGCTCTCAGTGAAAACTCATCTGCCTTGCAGATGCCGTTCGGAGTCGGCATAAAACATGTAGGTCCCGTCCGGCCAATTTGTAGGGAAAATCAAGAGGAGCACGACGCAAATTGGAAGAGAAGCCGGCCTTAGATCTCTTCGGAGGTTATCGCGCCTTACATTATGTTAATTAATTTATTTTCCCGGTAAATTGAATGAATTTTGTAGCATATTGGTGAAATTTTCGTCGAGACAATACTATGGTCAAACAGAAAAATAAAATTGAGGAATTTCGATTTGAATGAGTGCTGTTCATACAAACTCGATTAGCTTACACAATCTAGTAATTGATAGCTGGTGGCTCATCTCTACAGCTAAGGAACATACCTTTGTTCAGACTGTCAAAAGTGGCGTGTTGGTATTAGGCGAATGAAATGGAATGAAAACATAAAACTTGAAAATTTTTGTGTGTTGTAAGAAAATGTGTTCATGTTTTCGTTTCATTTGGAGTTTGCCATCTTCTTTTGACAATCCCTACTCAGTGAAATGAAAGACATAAAATCAGCTGATGAGATGAGCCAACCATATAGTTCAGCCCATGCGCAACTGACGTTGAAAAGCTACTCAATAAACACACTTTACATAAGGTTGTATTTGCAGTTGAAACAATTATACGCAATTTTTTTAATTGCAATATCATACAATGTATATATGATAACATGCGTAATAAAATTGCCCAAATAGTATAATTGTCATTTGTGGTGTTGAACCCAGATATAAAACATGTTATTAATGTATGTAATGCATGTGGTACACATAGTTTGGTGTATTCGAGTTCGTGCAAGGAAATATATAACAAAGTTTTGGAGCGTTCCAACTATAGACACGCGCCAAACACTGACAACAGTAAGCGATTGTCTTGTGCTTGTGATTGTATTGCAAAAGCAAGGCATACAGAAAACTGTAAGCATTTAAAATGAGCAATCTGTAGGAATCATTGGGATAGTGGTATGTCTGGTTCCATTGCACAATTTTGGTGGGTCTAAATCCGAAGAAGCTTGATGGTGAGCCAATTTTCTCAAGTTATATATGCGCTGGCATTCCAGGTGGTCTAAGGATGTTTAGAAATTCAATTGGATAATTCACAATTCTATCTTCATTTGTAACTGGTTGATCGATTTATATTTCGTCACTTCACAGGAAATTGGTTTGAATGCGATCATGATTTTGTTAACATGATCATTTTTGGGAGCTACGATAGTCGTTCGCATAGCCAAAAACAAAACATTTAAATTTAAAATTTTTAATTCTGAAATATGAAGAAACTTACGTCTTAAACGAAGGAAACTAGAGCCAAAATTTGGTGATGATTGAAGTATGGTAAACACGTTTTCATAGGGAACACACACACAGAATTGATTTTTATAGAAGATCTAGCTAGACTGAAGCTAAACAATTTTTTTAACGGCGGCAGATTACTAAAAGTCCAAAAGGCATAACAGCCAAACTCAACAATGCAGTCAAACTTTAGGTGTTAAAATAACTTAAGTTTGTACGGCAGCCATAGTTTTTCCCCATTCCACATTTTACTGGAGGTGTTAGGACTTAACGTCACATAGCTCCTTATCAATTTTCATTATCCTACCATTACAACATCCAGATATATTCAGTATAATATATTCCATTTGTATGGGAGGTGCCACGCCCCCTTTTCCCAATTCCATATTTTCTTGGTGGTGTTAGGAATTGACCTTATATAACTCCTTACTGAATTTCAATGTTCTGGCATGTATACCTTCAAAGTTATGCAGTAACAAAGATCCCATTTGTATGGGAGGTGCTACGCCCCTTTTACATATCGAAATTATTAACCTTCCCGTTGATCGAAGGAACTCATAACCAAAATTCGGTGATAATTGAAGTGTGGGAAATACGTTTCCATAGCAAAAACACACAACACACAGAATTTGATTTTTATATATGGGGTATTCCATCCCATTTCGACCAATTTTGAACCCGACCCATTTAGAATTAGCTGAAAGTTTTTCTTCTTTTTCTAGCTTACGAAAGACGTTTTTCAGAAGTTTTTCAAATTTTTTCATCCAACTCAAAAAAAGTTATGAATTTAAAAAAAAACACCGTTTTTGTTTTCAAAATGCTATAACTTTTTCAAAATTTTCCCGTTTGGGATAATTTGTTTTTAAATGTATTTTTCGGAAAAAATTCAAAGAAATTTTTAAAGTTTTTTTTTGTAATTTTTCAGTTTTTCGACATTTTTCGAATTTCGCCCTTTTTTTCCTCATAAAAAACTTCAATCAATTCTGCAATCATCCCCACTAATCCCGGAGTGGGCCGAGAATAGTTAATTGAAAAAAAAACTTTAAACTGTATTTTTCCGAAAAGTACATTTAAAAAAATATTAAAAAAAAATGATCCCAAACGGTCCATTTTTGAAAAAGTTATAGCATTTTGAAAACAAAAACCGTGTTTTTTATTTAAATTCATAACTTTTTTTGAGTGGATGAAAAAATTTGAAAATCTTCTGAAAAACATCTTTCGTAAGCTAGAAAAAGAAGAAAAACTTTCAGCCAATTCTAAAGGGGTCGGGTTCAAAATTGGTCGAAATGGGATGGAATACCCCATATATAGATTACCATAAATATCATAAACTACGCTTTCTGCTAGCACTGTTTTAATGCGTTTAGAAAAACCAAGCATTACAAACATTTTCAATCATCACTTGATAAATACTTCACATCACGTGTATATCAGACAGCTTGTTCGAACATATTGACTACAATATTTATTACCTACCATTTAATTTAGATCTCGTTGCAATTTAGTTCCACTTCAGATGCTATCCACTTTAAAAATACTCATATAATACGCCAATAAAACCATATATCCTGTCTACAGTTAAGTTATCAACAACCTTTACTGATAAGACAAATTCTGGGCTTACGCAGTCTACATACAGAGCCATCAACTCAATGTCTTCTTCGTCGGTATGTTGTAGTTTGGCGACAAGGTTGATGTCGTTAAACAAGCGTACAACGATTATTACATACATACATTACAAGCGGCTTCAAGCATCAATACCTGCATAGCAAAGACGTATATGCGATTACAAATAGTTGGGTTTATATGTACATATGTGCATAGGTTTATTGGCAGAAAATCAACAAAAGAGCTATGTGCGGTAAACAAAGATCACGTGCGTGTGCGGTCCGCTAACAAAGGACTTACTATATTAGCCGAAAACACACACATAAAAACAACAAAATACTATCATTGAGTAAAAAAGGTAAACCAATACCAATAAAATAAGAAAAGTCAACTCATAGACATCAGCAGCAGTTAATCTGTAATAAAATTGCTGTCAATGATCCTTAAAGCAGACACATTGTTGCATGGTCCCTTTAGCCGATTTGGCTATAACAAGAGAAGAAAAAAATCAACAACAAAAACATATTTTATTGCATTTACTTCTTTGATAGTTGCGAAATAGTTTCGTATAGACGGACCGCCTCAGTTTGGCGTCTATCCACATGACGTATCATTGTGTGTGTCAAATTGACTTTTTCTTCACTTGTCTGCATACATGCACATATATATGTATATAGATACAGGTGCGTTAAATACACAAAACCAATGACGCCTATCAACAAAAAGGACATGCGAAGCATCAAAAAATACAAGATTGCTGACAATGAACAAAAAGGACTTCACAGATACATAAGGCGACTTTATTGACTGCAAGAACAACATTTGCGTATAGCTGTGTATACAATTTCATTTAAGGTAATATATCTTTGTAAATATGTACACATGTGCTTAGCGCAAATCCTAATGTCTTTTCGTGATGTGCGTCTGATGTTTGCTTTGTTTGTTTAGAAATTGACGTTCATTGATTGGTTTGCACGAGCTATTGTTTTTGAGTCCACATATTGTGGGAGAGATAAAACTAAAATACCTGCAATTATATGATATTAAAAATAATAACAGAATAGTTTGTGGAATGACTGAATGGTTAGGATCTTTAATGTGGTCGTGAAGGAGTGGCGGTTGGTTGAGCACGTGGTAAAGGCGTTTCTTAGATACGCCTCACAGAGTAGTGAATTGTGGGTTTTCTTTAGAAAAGTAAAGCTGAAAATGTATCAATGAGTTTCATTCGGTACATAATTATTGGATGATATAGCAGACTTTTAAAAGCAACTGGGCTTCCAATGTGGATCAGCTTGACAAGTTATAAATGGAATGGGAGACGATAGAAATAATTTTTGGCCAGAGTAACTTCACGTTGCAACGGGGTCTATGCGAGACCGCAAAATCTGTAAACAGGTGAACGCAACAGGGTGGGGTATTATAATCGACGCTATGGACGCTGGTCATCAACCTTAGGCGATGCAGATAACTTTTCAGTCATCATAAACGGGCGCTTTGGGATGTACATGATTGGGCAACCTTACTTACTTACTTAATTGGCGCTTAACCGTCTAAACGGTTATGGCCGTCCAACAAGGCGCGCCAGTCGCTCCTTCGCTCCGCCAACCGGTGCCAATTGGTCACACCAAGGGAGTTTAAATCGTTTTCCACCTGGTCCTTCCAACGGAGTGGGGGCCGCCCTCTACCTCTGCTTCCATAGGCGGGTTCCGATAGAAACACTTTCTTGGCCGGAGCGTCATCTTTCATTCGCATAACATGGCCTAGCCAGCGCAGCCGCTGCGTTTTAATTCGCTGGACTATGTTGATGTCTGCGTATAGCTCGTACAGCTCATCAATAAATCTTCTTCAGCACTCGCCATCGCCAACGCGTAGAGGTCCATAAATCTTTCGAATAACCTTTCTCTCGAACACTCCCAAAGCCGCTTCATCTGCTGATGTCATGGTCCATGCTTCTGCCCCATATAGCAGGAAGGGTACGATAAGTGACTTGTACAGTATGATTTTCGTTCGCCGAGAGAGGACTTTACTTTTCAATTGCCTACCTAGTCCAAAGTAGCATTTATTGGCAAGATTGATTCTTCGCTGGATTTCAGTGCTGATGTTGTTGCTAGTGTTGATGCTGGTTCCCAAATAAACGAAGTCTTTTACTATTTCGAAATTATGGCTGCCAACAGTAGCGTGGTTGCCAAGGCGCGTATGCGCTGCCTCTTTGCTCGATGACAGCAGGTACTTCGTTTTGTCCTCATTCGCCATCAAACCCATCTTTACCACTTCTTTTTCCAGTTTGGAGTAAGCAGAACTAACAGCGCGGGTGTTTAGGCCGATGATATCAATGTCATCAGCATATGCCAGTAATTGCACGCTTTTATAGTATATTGTCACCGCAGATAGGGGGTCATCCTGTCTGAAACCTCGTTTAGTTTCGAACGGCTCGGAGAGGTCCTTCCCAATTCTGACTGAGCTGATGGTGTTGCTCAACGTCATTTTGCACAGCCGTATAAGTTTTGCGGGGAAACCAAATTCAGACATAGCGGCATATAGGCAGCTCCTTTTCGTGCTGTCGAAGGCGGCTTTGAAGTCGACGAAGAGATGATGTGTGTCGATTCTCTTTTCACGGTTTTTTCCAAGATTTGGCGCATTGTGAAAATCTGGTCGATGGTAGATTTACCAGGTCTGAAGCCGCACTGACAAGGTCCAATCAGCCGGTTCACGATGGGCAACCGCCCTTGCGTGAAAGATCGATTAAATTATATACTAGGAGAGATAAGGTCCCTAATTGTACTAACTCCCATGCTTGGATGGGTAAAACCACAAGAAAAGTACAACACGAAATATCTAAGAATTATACTACATAGTAAGTTGCTGTGGAAGAGAGAGCGAAGAGGTCCTCCGTGGCACTATACGCAAGCAAGAAGATGCTGGATGCACATGAGGCCTATCACCCAAACTTCTTCATTGGGTATTTACTACGATTGTCAAACCCATACTTTACTAGGGGGTCTTTGTTTGGTGGAAAGCCCCACGAAAAAGTACGTAAAAAAAAACTAGAGCGGATAACAGCTCTCTGCACATCCCGCCTGCGGACCTAAAGGCAAACAATATAGCGTTAGCAAATGCAACAAGGTTTAAGGCCTACACAGTCCCATGTCTGAGCTTCGAAAGAGATCTTGGGACCACAATTCAGCCGGGGGCTTGGCGCAAGGGTGCGGAAATAGCAGAACATACTCTATACGTGTATACCGATTGTTCTAGGGGGTAGGATGTGCTGTTTACTGTATCGATTGTATGAATAAGAACTCCTTAAATTATTTTTCACTTTCCACAATAATATTAAGATGAACAATTTTATTCATAAATAACACTTTAAAATATCAAAGAACTGCCAGGCAGCCGACGTGATGTGGTGGTAGCGTGAGACAGTAGATGGACAGTTCAGTTTCGTTCGAATATAACTGAAGACGCAGAATTATCGAGAATTTATTAAGATTCGCAACAATATGTAGTTGGTACAATTCCTAGGCCACGCTCTCATCTGTAGCATTATTTGAATATCCATTCAAAGCTTAAATCATACATAGCCGAACCATAGCCAATCTCCACTCATTAACTGCAACATGTCAAGGCATCAGGAAGTCGTCGTCAATACTCACTAGTCTTACTTTTTTTTCTGCAATTTTAATTATTTTCTCACGATGTTGTTTCACATTCTATTTTAAATTTGATCGATTATATTGAATACTAAAAAATTACTAACAACTTCAATCAACAAATCAACACATAAATAAATATGAGGAAACTTGCAGATAGAGGAATAGGAAGAAAAATTTAAATAAGTAATCAATAAAACCAAAAATGGTAATGAAAATTGCACGATCATGACTACAACTTGCAACGTAAAACATTATTACATACATACAAACATACGTACATACCAGAGATCTGCTTTGAGTACTAATAAAATTAGTGCACTTAGATATGTGCCAAAAAATTGTGTCTAAATGTGTACTTAGTCAAGTACAGACAAATACTATGAGTGATTAGCACATAAAATAGAAAATACATACGAGTGCCCCGTACACTCAGAGAAAAATGCCGTTCTAAAATCGAGCACCACCGGACTCAATTCAAGCTTTTCATGTTCTTATTTTTTTGTTCTTGAAAAACGAACGACCTGTTCTCAAAACAATAACCTTGTTCTTGAACTGACAACCATTTTCTTGAAAAGAGAACGGCTGGTCTTAAAATATGAACAAATGTTCTATTAATGAGACCAATGTTCTTAATTTAGGTTCAAGTGAAAAGAAACGGTATAATTCGTGTGCACTACAATGTTAAATACAACATTTGGCACAAGCCATCAAGCAGTTGTAGTGGCCGAGCGGCTATGATGTTGCGCTTGCGATCGTATGGCGCTGGTTAGATCACCGTCAAACTCTGAAGTTTTTTAATACAATTTTTTATATTCTATTTTTTTAACTCTTATTTTTCGTTCAATTCCATTCACATATGCACAAGTAATTCTCAAACTGGTTATGAAATGTTTTAATTATATATTCAGATTGCATCATCAAATAAGAAGGATTTCTCAATAAGAGAAATTTATGACAAAATGCTTTTATGCTTTTTTTCAAATCTTTTGGAATTTTAATAATAATTTTTTATGTTATTAATATTTTTTATTAATGACAAAAAAATTATTATTAATAAAAAAATATTTAAGAATTCATGAGCTTAACACCGGCTTATAATAATTGAATTTCAATTATTATGTTTTTTCTAAGAGAAACTGAAAAGAAAGAAACATTTACTGGCATATTGCGATGGACCATTTCGAAAACCGCCAACGTAATCATCATCAGGCAATTTTGTAATGTTATCAAAGGTTTCACCGGGATTCGAACCGTGAATCACATGGTGAAACTGCAGTAGCCTTTAACCACTAGGCCATCCTGCTGGTATTTGTTTTCATGCTTAATTCAGGTTTTCTCACTTCTACACTAACAACACAATTGAGACATTCTGTCTCTATATTGAATAATATATTAAATAAATGGGTAATAATTAAAAAAATTACCTTCATTCCACCAAAGATCAAGCAGAAACCGTTCTTGAATTGAGACCGAAAAATGTTAAATCGACCATAAATCGTTCTCGAAGAGTGAGAACGAAAAATCTTAAATCAAGCCCAAGTAGTGCTTGAATTGGGAACAGAAGGTTCACACATCAATACCAAACTGGTCATAAAATGCGAACGGTGTGCTTGGAAAACCGTTCTTAAAACAAGTCCATCGGTCATGCTTAAGAAAAAACGTACTAAACAGAATTTTGTTAACGAATGTTCTTAATTTTGAACTTGTTTCGTTCGTTTTAGAACGATTTTTTCTGTGAGTGTAACACATATGTCTCATACATATGTGACATTGTTGAGTATAAACTGATATCATAGTCGCTTTAACTCAGTAGCACTTTGATTTCGTGTATAATACACTGCATACTTCGCTTATCATCGGTTTTACTTTGGCAGCTGTATTCAGTTTAGTTTCCTGCACATCGTTGTGTTGCTAGCGTCAGAAGACTGATATGAATATATTCATTTTATCGCACTATTAGTCTTACTTATTCCAATTAGTGTTTTCGTATAACACAGTTGACTTTCTTGCTCAATAAGTCAATTGAGTACTGAACTGCTTCGTGGCTTATAAGCGGTTATTCATTTTACGAAGCATGACTATGTAAATGTGTGTTAGTGGATATAAGTGCTTGATGTTCTTTGTTTGCATACGCACTAATACTCATTTTTTGCTTAGTCCACTAATAACCTTAAAATATGAATAATTGCAGCTCACTGGTAGATAAAACAATAGGCGTACGCAGCTTTCATGTTTGGTACGATCGAGCGAGAAGGCCACAATTATTCGTCTATATTCATACACATATGTACATATACATATGTATGTAAAAATATATTTGGATATCTAGGCCTGCACAGGTGAGCGACGGAAAAACGTACAGAACAAGTCTGGCATCATTAATCATTGGGCTGTTAAGAGATGAATAAAGAAAAATCAGACGATAAATAGACTAGAAAATGAACAAATGTTAGTCTTGTCTGAGGCAAAAAATTCAAACTATATTGAGAGATATACATACATATGGGCAGAGAAAAAAGCGCCTATATTCTAAATGGCGCACATGAGTTTATCCTAACTATCCCTAGGAGAGAGTTTTGTGCATATCGTGGCGGATATTAGCAATTTCGTAGACATGACAAAGCACTTGCTGTCTTCCAAGAAAGAATCGGCGCATTGGCACCTTGGCAGCCACGTCACTGTTGACAGGTATAAATGCAAGCCTGTGAAAGATTTCGTTTGGAACAATATTCTATAAAAGCGTGCAATTACTGGCGTATGTTGGCGACATTGATATCATCATCCTGAAAACCCGCGCCGTAAGTTTTTCTTACTCTAAACTGGAAAAAGAAGCGGAATAGATAGGTTTGATGGTGAATGAGAACAAACCGAAAGTATCTGCTGTCATCCGGCAAAAAGTCAGCACATTTGCGCCTTGGCAACCACGCCATTCTTGGCAGCCATAATTTCGAAATAGTAAAAGACTTCGTTTATTTGGGAACCAGCATTTACGCAAACAACAACATCAGCTCTGATATCCAACAAAGAATCACTCTTGCCAATAAATGCTCCTTTGGACTGAGTAGACAATTAACTGAAAAGCAAAGTCTTCTAGACGAATAAAAACTACGCGCTACAAGTCGCTCATCATACTTATCCTGATGTATGACTGGGAATCATGGATGGTGGCGCAAGAAGATGAGATGGCTCTTAGAGTGTTCGAGAGAAAAGTTGCCGAAGGCGAGTATCGAAGGGGGTAGCTGTATGAACTTTACGCAGATATGAAGATAGTGCAGCAAATTAAAACCCCAAAGGCTTCGCTGGCTTGCAGATGGACGGAAGAACGTATTTCAGTCGACTCCGCAGTTTGAAAGCAGAAGAAAGGGAATACCTCCACTGAGTTGGCAGAGGCAGGCGACCTCCCTTGGTGCTCCCAATTGGCGCCAGTTATCGCGAAATAGGGATAGCTGACGTGGCTTGCTACGAAACGTCCAAAATCGCTTAGGGAGGATAGGAAGACATCATATGCGACTTTCAATTGACATCTACAGAGACAATTTTAGGATAAAGATGTTGCAGGAACGAAAAATAGTGTGAAGCAACCTTCACAAAACTCTAGTAGGTCACATTTACCACTTACCACAGCAGAATGTGTTGAAACTACCACTGCCTGTATTTATTATTTAACAATTATTTGTACACTTTATATTCAGGTTATCTCTTCAGAATTAAAATTTTTACTCTGTAAAACTCCAATCAGTGTATTTTGTGTGCTTAAATTATGTTAAAAATTGTGTTAAAGTTTTTGGTGTGGTGAAAGTGACCTACTAGAATTTTGTGAAGCTCCGCTGCTTTCCACGAAGTTCGCGCCTGCAATATCTCTATCTTAAAATTGTCTCTGACATCTATACAATTATTCTAGGCAAAAGTATACGTTTTTGCTCTTAGTTGACACTTTAACGGAAACAGCCATATACCTACAACTTTCACAATTTTTTCCGAAGACTATAAAACAAACAGTGAAATCGGAATAGCTTTTTCGAAAGACCCATTTAATCAGCTAAGCAGAAGAAATATGGAAAACATTTATCTAACAATTCTTACATCTATATTTTTTTGTCCTCTCAATTACTGTGCCGCGTCAACGATATGCTGTTGAAAAATTTCGTCACTCAAATATTCTTACGCAGTGCCTTCGGAACTCACGGCGTATGCAGATGACGTTTCAGTTATCATAACCGGTAGGTGTATACCAAAAAACAGCTCCCTGATTCACGCTTTTCGGGTTGTACATGCCTGGGCATCTGGAGTCGGGTTAACCGCAAACGGGGAAAAACGGATATAACATTGTGCCATCTCTAAGGTTATTAAATAAAGGCACAACAACATTTAAGCAAGCTACATAAACACTTTTATCATCATGTACACACATTCATACAAGCAGCAGAGAGATACTCCCAAACGCGTGTCATCATCAGCTACTACTTCGCTCACATATACACACGCATATGGTAACACACTACAAATACACGCGCATATGGCTGGTGACCAGGTAGAGAATTCTAGAAGAAGAAACGTATAGACATTTGGGCAGAGAGTATAAAAGCAGCAGAAGCTGAGTAGGCCGGGATCAGTTTGATTTAAACACGCTATCAGTTGCGAAGTGGAGTTTAATTGCCAAGTACTTTCAAAGTAGTCTAATAAAAACCATTGTGTAATACAGAATATTGGAGTGTTTTTTTCAACAGTTTAGCGATACGAACGTAAGCAGAATGTTGCAAATAAGCGGAATTTCCCTAAATTCGTTACAATATTATATAATAGGATATATAAAGTCCATGATTGAACGAAGCCTATGCTTGGAGGGGTAGCCTTACAAGAAAGTACAACACAAAATATCTAGGAGTTATACTAGATAGTAAGTTATCGTGGTAACGCCATTTGGAAGAGAGATCGAAGAAAGAGTCCGGGGCACCGTATCCATGCAAGAGGTACTCCGATGCACGCCCAAACTTTACCATTGGGTTTTTACGGCAATGGCCAAGCTCATACTTTACTTAGTTTGGTTAACAGCCACACAAAAGGTACGAATACGAAAAAACTTGATGGTGTATGCATATTATCAATGATTAGCATAACGGGAGCTCTATAAACTACCCCGACAGCAGCATTGCATGCCATTCAGCACATCCCACCTGCGGACCTAATGGCCAAAAAAAAATAGCGGGGTAGCTTTAGTATAGGCCGTATGGCCAAAGCCGTATAGCGCCATTAAATATGGGGCAAAGGACTACATGGTACCGTGCCTTCGTTCTTTAGGCCGCAACAGAGCCGTAGAGTTAAGGGTACGGAAGTGGCAGAACATACTATACATGTATATAACGATGGTTTCAAATTAACGGAAACGGCCCGTTCTACTGTTTACTGTGTCAATCCAGAAATAAGTAGATATTACGGACTGTGAGATCACTGCAGTATCTTTCAGGCAGAAATTTTAGACGTGAACAAAGCAGCAGAAATTCTTGAGGAAGCGTGTTTAGGCAATAATCTCAAACAGTACTTCATCAAGAAGCCTACTGGTACGAAAAGAAGCATTGGAGATACTTCGCCCATACCGCACCATGCATCTATATATCCCAGTCATAAAAGAATATAAGGTAACGAAACTGCCGATGAGTTGGCAAAGGAGGGTGAAGCACTCGATGAATCGAGGGTTAACGTGTTAATTCGTTTGGGAGAAATCAAAAGGAGAGAGCAGTTGCGCATGATCCTTCAAACAGGAGAGGCGTGGCCAAAAGTGCGGTGCTGGAAAATGCCTAAGATAATGAGCAAATCCTAAGACTTACAAAGCTGCCCATATCTCCAAATGGAAAAGAAGTAAAGCTCACAATGGGTGTAGTAACTGAACACCGCCTTCCGGCGTCATATGCTTATTAGTTGGGCCTCATCAGTAACAGTAGCTGTAGGTAGTGCGAGCTGCCGGAAGACACAGTCGAGCTTGTTCTGTATTCATGTCCAGCGCTCGCGAGGTCAAGGCTCTGGAAACTAGCAGCGACGGAGTTGCCAGATGCCGAGGCAGCATTTAAGCTAGGTCCTAGATAACTTTTAGTATTCTTCCAAAAGGACGAAGACAATTTATAATGTAAGTCCTTATACCTAATTGGAGTTTTTCGTTTGGTCGTAAAGCAAATTCTGATAACACTTTGGACACATTCAGTCTATGTTTGGTCTTAATTGGCAGACCGGTGAGGTTGAACTTACGGAATATCTATAATAAAAAATACCTATCTAGAAAATTACGAAAGGCAAACTTGTTTACGTCAAGTTTTCAGGCAGTGGTTTAAATCGCAATCGAGGTAAACAAAAATGCGAAAAAAATCGTTTCTTGGTTTAATTTGTGATTATATCAATATTAGGTACATATCCAATTAAAAGTTTATATTTGCTAGGCATTTATAGATATCTACATACATACCTACATATGTCTATTTATGCATGCGCTTTATGCGGGGAGTGGTTTGTACAGCCACCTCATATAAAATCATAAAAATATGCGACCTAATATGTAAACCACGCCTACTATTTTAGTTCGAAGCAAATGGGTTGACATTTTGAAAACAAATTATGTGTAAGCTCTTGCTGGTTTATTTATAGCGGGAAAATATACAATTTTACTACGAAATATGGAGATATGCTACATATTACCCCAACTTTGCTGACGGCGCCATAAAATTACCCCGCTGATGAGTTGCAGTGAGAGAGTGTGAGGCGTTTGAATTGCCGACATTCCAGTGTGGCAAGGAAAATCACAGCAATTGTTGAGAGTGCCGGTTCGGGAGGGCTCAGTTTATATGCAACCGAAATGCATTGGCATTTAAACGAGTTGTGATAGAGAGCAGCGATTAACAACGCTTATTTCCAGTTTGTTCAGCATATAAACGTAGCGACGCTGCAGCGCGCTGTCAACAGAACTTGGGACGTAAAGCGCGCAGATAGGCGGAGCATGAGCAGAGACCCCCACTACGACGTTGTTAAAAAAATAATATAAAAAGCAGCAAACAAAGAAATAACGCTTTTTAATGGCTTTTTTCGAACCAGCAGCAACAACATTCTACCCTCTTACACAACAGCGCAGCGCTAGCGCTCATTTGTATAACAGGCTAGCGCGCTCTTTCACGCTGCAACTCCAAACCTCTATTGCCAGCACATAGTGAGCGCACCCCTCGCAACAAATTATTTCTGGTATTGCGCTCTCACTCTATGCCTCGTGCACAACGATTCGACTGCATACATACATAGATACATTTGTTTTCCTTGAAGGGTGGGCGCAACTTTGAGCAGCTGCTACGAACAACCGTGCGAACTTGCAACTAGTTTGGGTTCGAACGTGAGAACGCGCGCATCGGCAAGCAAGTGTGAGCACGCTAAAACGTGTTTTAATAAGCAATAGCGGTACAGCAGCGACGCAATGCATGAAGCGTACACACATCGTGCGCGCCCTAAGGAATAGAAGCAACAACGCGGCGTGGTGGGGTGTGGCTTTTGAAACGCCGCCGCCGATGCATACGCAGTGATTCTTTCTAATTGGAAAAATTGGACCGGAAGTTGTTAGTGGTAGCGACGGCTGAGCGCAATAACGGCGTTGCACGAAAATTCTAATGGATGATATTGGTGAGGATGTAATAAGTGAATTGTGGGTAGCGCAGTTGAATTATTTTGCAGTTAGTGAACGATTTCTTAAATGGCGCGCGCGTGAATTAGAGGAAGTGCGAAGATGGGCGCTTTGCTGATATAAGAAAATTGGCAATAGCGCGTTAAAGAAATTTTAAATAAAACAGCGGGAAACACTAAAAATATTAAGGAAAACTTAAAATATATATTTAAGAAGAAACAAATACTTGGTATATTTGGCTATGAATTTCTTGCAAAGCAAGTTGACAGCGCTAGCAAAGTTCAAGTCACAATGTAATTCACCGAAAAAATAAAAATAAAAACTTTCGTCGCGTTCGTTGCCAGTGAAAGAGTCAAAGTGTCAAATTACATCTAAAACAAGTTTCGACAGCATTGTTTTGTTGCTTTAACTGCGAAAAGCTGAAAAAGTTTATGGCGCGGTTTATAACAGACGGGCAGAAAGGTATCAACTTTGGTTTGCGGTTAAACTGATTTTGGACAGGTTTAAGCTGGCTGGCCAGCAAAAACCTTGACCCTGTCAACAAAAGCAAGAACGAATTAGTGATACAGTAGCATTTAAAACAAACCTTGAGTAAAGATAACAACAAACTGTTGGTCGATTAGCAAATTGCTATGGCCATTAGAAAAAAGCTGACTTGCCAAAGTGTGAAAAAATACAAGTTTTTAGTTGCTAATGCTTGCATTCAAATGTCAAGTCAACTGTCAAATAATTGTTGTAGCATACATTCGGGCTAAAAGTGTTTCGTCAGACAAAACAAAAAAAAAGTCGGAGCGCGCGTGTTCATACCACTCGTCAACAACTAATGCCGCTCATTTCGAATGTCAAACAGTGGCAAAGTGTCGTAAATGATTTGAATGACAATAGCCCAATGCTTATAGTTATTAATTTTGCTTAAATAATAATAACAACAAAACTATAAGTAAATTTTTCAAACGTATATAAGAACTGTTATACAGTGATATTTAATTTTTGTGTTGTAATCAATTTTGACTTTTTTTTTCTTTTTTAATTGATGACAGCAAAAAAAAATATAGAGAAGAGCAAAGTTCGCAAAGATAAAACTGAAAATAACTTTACGCCAGAGCGGCTTTTCTGTGAATAAATTCAATAATCTTAAAAGTAACAGCTTTGCATTCGAATATGCCATGTAATCCATTGATTTCCCTGCGTTAGGCTTTGCAGTATTAAAGCCATTCAACACATTTTTTTGATCAAGAAAAAGAGAGCTTTTCAGTTTATAAAGTCACTGAAAGCGCTTCAATATGGCTGCTTATGCGCAGTATAACGGCTGTGGATATCCGTCGGCAAACCAAGTAAGTTATATTACATTAACAAGCGGCAATCTTTTGTAGATAACTTGCAAAAAAGCACTTGTACACTCAGAAAATAAAACACTTCCTTAAAAAATTCTTTTAACCGTACACTTGGTTTGAAAGGGAGTTAGGTCAAAAATCTAAAGCTACCTCCCAATATATTCAATTAAATATTATCTCTGCCGTACGACTTGGAAAAAACTTAAAAATCCAGTTCGTCCTTCCGTCTGTTAACACGATAACTTGAGTAAAAATTGAGACATCATTACGAAATTTCAATATACGCGCTTATCTCAACTCAGAGTAAATTATTATTGAACACCTGCAAACTCGAACAAAAACCACGCCCCACTTTTCAAGTATCTAAAATTTTGAGAAATGTTATACATTCATTATTTTATTACCAGTGGCGCCGGATTTTGGGAAATTACCCTTTTTGAGGGATACTTCACTATTAAATTTGGAAACCGACGAAATCGAAGAGAAACCACACCCATTTTTAAAATATCGTAATTTTCGAAAAATGTAAAAAATTTGATTACATGTTACCAGTGACGCAGATTGTGTAAAATTACCCTTTTTAAAGGATATTTCATAGTTAAATTTAGTAAAAGGGAAAAATCGGAGAATTTTTTTTCTTTCATATAAAGAAAGGGGGTGTCTTATAGCAACATGATTAGTGTATGAAAAGCTTAACATACTATAACTAAAAATAATCAGCACTCAGAACAATTAAAGTATTGTGGTTCGTTGATTTCCATTCGTACTGTACCTGGACACAATTTCACTAGAAAATTCATTTATATATCTTGCTATTCAAGAAACAATTGCCATTATTTGTTCTGCTTGGTCTGTCATTCGTATTTTGCACAATTTACAACTGTTTAAATTTCTTTAGTACGCTACAAAGTTGCCAGGAAGAGGAACAAACAATGGCTGGTTAGAATTTGTGCTGGACGATCCATTCAAAGCACTACCACATTTGATAGCTCGGAATCCATTTTTTTTTGTGAAAAATACTGTTCTCGGCTCTCATAAAAATTAATGTAGTATATGAATATTTCTACTCTATTTCTTTTAAGTATTTTACTCAGCTGATGATATCGCTTCTGTAGCTGAGCAGCTTTGGATTTCCTCGCTTGAAAAACCGCTGCATCAACGACTCGGGAAAAACATGAACAGGATTAGCTTGGTTTTATTGGGTCACTTGAGAGTACTGCACAGGCACAAAGTCCAAGAAAAGAAAGCAAAATAAAAAACAAATTAAACCATGTGGGAATTTCATGTGACTCTTTTTATTTCAGATGTGGGAAATTAGGATTTTTTTTAAGTTTCTGCGGGTAAGTTCACTGAGATTATCTGGCATCACTGTTCACTACCAAAAGCCGATAAATTGATGGAACTTGATAAGTGAGTTGACTTTGTGATAGAAAATAGAAAAACTGAAAAACAAAATAGAAATTTGGTAAAGTTTTGTAAAATGGGAATACGAATGGGAAAATTGCCCATATTTAAAAGGTTTAGAAAAAAATTAATCAAAATCTGTTAAAGATATCATGTTGAAATTTGGTAGGGAGGTTTTATAGCTAATATATACAGTACAGTCGGAAAGTATTAGAACAAGATAAAAAAGGTGTTGATATTGAAATAGCTTGAGAATTGTATTTTTCCAGATTGAAAATGGTCAAGTGAAAGGAAATATCAATCGAAATACGAGCCCAACTCGTTATTTTGCAAAAACAGGGAAAACCTATCGAAAAAAAGCGAAACTTTTGAAAATATCTCTGTGTTCAGTTCATACGGTCATTGGAAGATATCTGGAAACTGGACAAAATACTAACAGAAAACGGTCTGGTCGACCAAGAAAGGCAAATCAAAGAATCGACAACAAAACAGAAACGTCAATGAAAGATTCAAAGCAGATTGCATTGTGCCACCTGTGAAACATGGCGGTGGCTCAGTGATGGTTTGCGGTTGTTTCGGCTACGCTAGCGTTGGTCAACTAAAAAAATTGAAGGAATATGAAAACGGAGCAGTATACACAGTATACTCCAATGCCATGCAATACCATCTGTCATTAATTTGATTGGTCTAGGATTCATTTACCAACAAGATAATGATCTGAAAACATCAAACTTTGTATTTCTTATTTAGAACGAAAAACCGGTAATCTTGATACAATGGAGTGGCCACCACAATCCCCCAATTAAATTGGATCAATGTGTGAGAGATCTAAAGCCAACAAGCCTTCCTGACTTCTGGGATTGTTTGAACGAACCGTAGAATAATATTCCACACCAAACACTCAAAAACTCATCGAAGAATGCCGAAATTGTGCGCTGCAGTCATCAAAGCAAAAGGTGGCCATTTTAAAGAAAATCGCTTAAAGTAACATACTCACTGTTTCTTATAAATTTTTATGGAAATTTCAGTAAAACTCTTTAAAGATGTCTTCGGATCATAGAACTAAGTTGAATGTACAAAACTACTGCGAATATGTGAATAATATTTTAATAAATGATACGATAAACTGGCAAAAACAACTTTTTTCATCTTGTTCTAATACTTCCGACTGTACTGTATATATAAAGGCAATCGATTGAGCAAAATCGATTACCGTAAACAGTTTTTTTTAAAGCTAATCTCAACAAATATTCAATATCTTTGCTCTATATAAACAAATAGCGCTGATGTTTCACTTCAGTATCTATCTGTCTCTACATTACTAAATCGCACAAAATACAACGATTTTTGAAGGAAATTTGATAAAATATTTATTTCTAAGAGCTTTTTGGTCGTTCAATTTAAAGCAAAAACATTAGTTTTTCTTTTTTTCTCCGACGCGTTTCGCCACTTATTGTGTCTTCTTCAGGAGGACTATGCATTTATTTTGACAAGAAAACATAATTAGAAAATATTTTCTAAATTATAGTACATACATACCATAACACAAATTGCAGACTGCGAATTAATTACACATTTTTACAAAAATATATATATTTAACATAAACAAAATTTTTACATTTAAAAAACATCTACACTCTATCCAGCTGTTCGTCAATTGTTGGTTATCACACATTGTTATGGTATGTATGTACTATAATTTAGAAACTATTTTCTAATTATGTTTTCTTGTCAAAATAAATACATAGCCTCCCTGAAGAAGACACAATAAAGTGGCGAAACGCGTCGGAGAAAAAAAGAAAAACTAATGTTTTTGCTTTAAATGGAACGACAAAATGCTCTTACAAATAAATAAACTCAACAATTCCCTGGTCTAAAAAAATACAATGATAAAAATATTGTTTGAATATAAAAAAAACACATTTTCCTGGGACAAAAATTGGGTGAACAACCACATTTTATACCCAGCTGTCCTAAGTCCGTACGTGCGTACAATATAGCTTGAGCAAAAATTGAGATATCCAGGGGTCTCATTGAATCCGATAGTTGTCGGAATCTGATTTGAAACCAATAACTATTTGCGCCCTGGATAGTGAAATATTCGCTTCGATGTATAAATTAGATTTTTAGACCAAAAAGAAAAATAATTCAATCACAAAACCAAATTCGAATTCTTAAATATAAGTATAAAACTGAACACACCATTAAACAAACATACAAAATATTTGAATTCATTGCAGCAATATTCATTGATTTCAAATCCGATTTCGATAACAAATCGATTCCGTGATACCATTGATCTTCACCAAACTCAGTATGTATTTGTATTGATAATGGCCGAAATCGGATAATTACCACGCCTAGTTTTTCTAGAAGCGGTTAGTATCAATTTGCAATCTTGCAGAAATATGGGCCTTGGTATTATTCAGAGAACTGAAGAAAATTCGTTACCAACCACGCCCATATTTTTAAAAAAGTTGCTCAAATTTTCATCCTTTACAAAATTTGTAATTTGTTTATTGCACTTAATTACATTACCATTTTAGATATGTTAGTGTCAATTAAGCAAATTAAAAATAAAATTTAAATATTTTGGCCCGCTCCTTTACTTTTAATACAAAGTCGAACAAAAAGCGACAACTTTTTAAAAGATTTTATTAAGAACATTGTTTCATTGACAGTAAAACTGTTTTATGGCTTCTTACGGAATATGATATTTGCGTATGTGTAGGTAGTCTGTTTCAGCTTTCATATATATTTGAGAGCATACATCTGGGTATATAATATTCGGTTTCGCCCGAACTTATACATCCTTACTTGGTTTCCTTAAATTTTCGCTGGTAAACGAGTCGTAGCTCCTTAAAGTATGCTTCTAGTATCACCAAACTATGAACACGTGAGCAGAGCCTAGCAACATCAAAAATAGCTAACTGTAAAATTAAAGAAGTAAAAAAGTCTAAAAAAAGTTGGCGTTGTTATCGTCTGATTTCGCTCATTTTCAATACCAATCTATTCGTGTTCAGATAAGCACGTACACCTAATTTGGTGAAGATATCTCAATATTTGCTCAAGGTATCGTGTTAACTGGCATACAGTTAACTGGCGGGCAGCCAGGGCAACTGCCATGGGGCCCTGAAGGTTTTGGGGGCCCGGCAAGGCAAAGCAGTATTGACAGTACTCTAACTAGGACTTCATAAATACATACATATTTGTTGCTATAAAAAATTGTTTTAAAATTGAAAATCACTAAAATAAAATCATAAGCATCCAATCAAATACTATGGGGCATAGTCATTATCGAAATAAAATGTGATTTTAAGTTAGATAAACGTTTTTTGACACAATTTTATAAGCGCTATCTGTCAAAAATGCTTCAACTAACTTAAAATCAGGCATGCTTAACCAACGAACCGATATCATTTCGTTACGATAATTAACGTTAATAAACGAAACAAAGTCATTTCGTTTCGTTATTAACGTAAAGAACGTCAAATTAACGAAATGATTTTGTTTCGTTTTCTGCCATATCAAAACGAAATCAAATCGTTTATGTTGATTATTAATTTCAAACTATGCTGGCAAAACTGATTGGTGGCGGAGTCATTAAAGGTGAAAGCATTAGCCAAGCTGGTTCCAACTTTTCTCATGAATTTTGACAGTACGAACATTTATCAGAGTATTTTTGACATTACCACAACGAATACACATACAAATTACATGGAGTTTGTTACCACCTTACGGCTCGCTGTTACCACCTTACGGCTTCACCATGGCTATAGCATTGCCATCACAATTCAAACATAAAGTATCACGTTTCTGTTAACGTTTTAACGCTAACGAAAGCTTTTCGTTTCGGTTAAAAACGAGATACAATTTATCTTGATAATTTCTTTATCGATAATATTTCGAAGTGTTTCAACGGAAACTGTGGAAATTTTTGATAAACGATTAGCTTAACGTTAAGGTGCATCCCTGCTTAAAATCAAATTTATTTCGACTATGCCCCTATCGGTTTGGTCGTATTGCTTTTTCATTTTTGTAAAAGTCAGCGACACCTGTAAATACAGGCTGATAATAAACTCGAGCGTTAATTTGAAAAAATTGGTACACTTGACTTGTTTGGGAGATGTGAAATTCTCAAGGAAAAACTAATTGCTCCTTGCACAGCATGCCACAAACACGATGGTCTGCTCGTAAGTGTGAAACCTTTCGCAACTCACATCCCCAAAATATTGAAAGCTATTAATGAAATCAAGCTTTTGAATCTAAGTTCAGAATCAGTAATGGATTTGAAAGTTGTTGAAGCATATATGGGGAAATTTGAGTGTATCCTCTTAGCCTCCATTTGGCTCAAAGTGTGACGGTAATGAACCATGGAAATCTGGTACTGCAAGGCAAGAAATGCCACACTGGACGTGGAAACGCAAATGTACGTAGCCTGATTGATGAGTAGAAGAAGTTCAGGGATCAATAGTTGATCATACTTAAAGAATGTGAGGTTCTGGCGGGAAGTATAGGAGTTGTGAATACTTTCGCAGAGAAAGAAGGAAGATAAGAAAGCGCTAGTTCGATGAATTACCTGGCGAATTACCTGAGTGTGATTCCGAACTCAATTCAAACAGCAAGTTTTTTACGTTCTTTGGGACTGCTTGATTGGTAACATGACAAGAAGTTTCCAAGCGTAAATGACATTGCGATTAAATTTAGTTTTTGTAGAAGTATCAGCATATGACGGAGAAGAGCTCAGATGAAACGCAGTGGCATTCTGCACGATTTATGGCAACGATATTTCTACGGATGTAATAGATGAAATCATACACCTCAGAGCCATCCACTTAGCAAATTTGGGATGTGATTCGCTGCCATCATTTCAACTTCTGAACAAAATTTTGAAGATGGAAGTATTATTTCCTAAGCTCGCAGCATTAGTTTTGAATCAATACTTTCCATATTCGCAGACCAAAAAGCACGGAAGGTTTCCTTGGCTGATTCAAGCTCTTAAAATGTACATATTAGAAAAAGTTAATGTAAGAAAATCAAACAATGAAATCTAACATTTCATTTATGTAAGTGCTCTAGTAAATCTTATTGTAACGAATTTTAGTGGTATTCCTCTTATTTCAAATCTTCTGCTAACGTTCGAATCACTAAACTATTGAATAAATAACTCCAATATTGAATAATGCAAAAATGGTCTTATTAGACTACTTGAAAATAACACTTATACTTTGCAACTGATAGCTCGCTTAAATCAAACTGACTTGTCGTGCCTCAACTGTTACCGCTTTTATACTGTTTGATTTCCTCGTTGACATATTTCTAGGCGCTTCTATTTCTAGAATTTACTAGTTAGTTACCAGCTATAAAATTACCAGCTATAACTACGTTATAGCTTCTCATATGCGCGTGTATATGTGAGTGATACTTTCACAAATTGTTGCCTACTTTTGGGAGTATCTCAGATATATGCACGTGTTTGTGCGTTGCTCTCCGCCGCTTGTATGGACATAATGATTGATTTATTGATGTGCTTACAAGTCACTGCTTAGTAGTGGCTTAGATATTATAGTATCCCTTAGATGTGCTAATGTTCATCACACTTCCCTCCACCTAAGTCTGATCGTCCCGATCAGACAAATCTCTTGATCTAAACGCCGTTAGCATCTCCAAGTGTACCACCCTTCTATTTCGTGATTTCCAATGGTTTGTATGCGGTAGATGTTATCATTGATATTCTTCACAACTTTATACGGATTTCCCAACTACACCAAAATTTGGATGGAACACCTTTCCGCCAGTTAGGGTTGTACCAAATCTCCCTCCAAGAACCCTTCCGAATTATTGTTCTCATCGTACCTGTGTTTCATCTTACTACTCATTATCCTGGATCGTTCCCTCGCACTCTGTTGTTTGGCCAATGAACTACTTTGCAGAGCTTGCTCTTGACGGATTGGCTTCACATAATAAGTATCGTTCCGGCGTTTCCCAACAGTAGTGCGCCCTGGCTTGAAACCACCCTTGCATTCTTTCTGGGAAATTCTTTCGTCATTTTAGTGCGTCCATTAGGGTTTTTCAATGCCAGTGTTTCTCTCGCAGGGGATACCGCTTCGGCAAATGTTAGTTTTGGATTCACATATGTAGCTCTTTTCGTTTCCACATCCCGTATGCTATTTATAAAACTCTGAATATTTACCCTTTCGGTGTATTCCACGGGTGCGTCCGCATTTGCTAAATGTGCCAGCCTTTCAACATCCGACGCAAACTCTTGCAATGTTTCCCCAGCCCTCTGGAAGCGGTTCAGTAACTCAATTTTGTATATCTGTTTCCTATGCTCGGTTCCGTGTTATCTCTCTAGAGCGGCGATCAATGCTTCATAACAGTTCCGTTTGCCCTCTGGAATGGTTTGTAAGATCTCAGCTGCAGGCCCTTTCAATGCCATGAGCGGTGCAGCAACTTTATCTTTAGCATTCCAGTTGTCCACTGCTGATGTCTTCTCAAATTGAAGTTTAGAGACCTGGAAAGGAACAGAACCGTCAAAGGATGGTGTTTTTACCTTTGGATTACTCTTTGAAACTGCTAGGCGATTTAGTTGCAACTGCTCGATACGTCCTCTCAAAGCATCCACCTCGGCCTCGATTTTTTCCTCAAACTGTAAAATTTTTGTATCCTGTGCCTCCAGCTTCCATGATACCCATATCTCCTGTGCCTCCAGCTGCGAGGATATGCAGGCATCCTGTGCTTTCAACTGCTCAGCCCACTGAGATATCAAATATGTCTTCTGTTCCTCCAATTGGGATGCCATATATGTCTTCTGTTCTTCCAGTTGAGATGACATTTCCTGGGCTTCAATCTTGTATATTTTATGGTTGTCCTGGGATTCTAGTAGTGTTTCCATCTTGGATCCTATACGTGTCTCATGTGATTCCAGTTGGGATGCCATTGTCGATGTTTGAGCAGATATTGCAGCCAAAATCATGTTCAAGTCTGTGCTCGTAACTGTCTGCGATGTTTCGTTTTTCTCTTCAATTTTTGTTGTTGTCTCGTCCCCATCAGGATGAAAGATATCATCGTCCACGTTAATTCCTTCCGACTCCATAGCATCTCGTAGTCGTGCCTGAAGTTCGAGTTTATTGCCGGTTGTGTTCAATCCACGGCTCTCCAACTCCTTCTTCAGTTGCTGGATCCTGAATTCACTCAACTTTGCCATGTCCAAGTTGTATTCGCAATCTTCGGAATTTATTCAACAATTCCTCTTCTGACACCAATTGTAACGAATTTTAGTGGTATTCCTCTTATTTTAAATCTTCTGCTAACGTTCGAATCACTAAACTATTGAATAAATAACTCCAATATTGAATAATGCAAAAAATGGTCTTTATTAGACTACTTGAAAATAACACTTATACTTTGCAACTGATAGCTCGCTTAAATCAAACTGACTTGTGATGCCTCAACTGTTACCGCTTTTATACTGTTTGATTTCCTCGTTGACATATTTCTAGGCGCTTCTGTTTCTAGAATTTACTAGTAGTTACCAGCTATAAAATTACCAGCTATAACTACGTTTATAGCTTCTCATATGCGCGTGTATATGTGAGTGATACTTTCACAAATTGTTGCCTACTTTTGGGAGTATCTCAGTATGCACCTGTTTGTGCGTTGCTCTCCGCTGCTTGTATGGACATATGTATATTCATAATGATTGATTTATTGATGTGCTTACAAGTCACTGCTTAGTATTGGCTTAGAGATGATAGTATCCCCTTAGTGTTGGTAATATTCGTCACATTATTTTATATGAAATAAAACTGACAATGTGAATTGAAAAATTTATGTATGTTATGTTATTTTTTTTACTGGATTGAGTTTATTTGTTAGGGGGCCCGTTAACGCGAACTGTCCCAGGGGCCCGGCTCGCTCTCTGCGGCCCTGGGGAGACGGACGGAGAGGGCTTGATCATTTTTTTTTCGATACTGATGATTTTGATATATGGAAGTCTATCTATCGCGATTCCTTTATACCTGTACAACCGACGGTTATCCAATTAAAGTTATAATACCCTGCTTACAAGCACAAGAACTTACTTATGTTTACTGATTTCGTGGCGGCACATGGACCCGTTGAGGAAGCATCTTCTTGCAGCTATGTAGGTATGCAGCCCACCTAATTTGTTATCCTCACCTCTGTTGTGATGATAACCGGCTTTAGCTTACGACGCCTGCATATGACGTTTCAGACAAACATAAGTGTCATTTGTCTCCCAACTATGCGCTCTGTGATAGACAAAGCACTTCGTGATGTACATACTAAGGAATCTAAATCCGTGAGTCCAAAATTCGGACACGACAATGTCTGTTGGATTGCTGTTGTTGTTGTTACGATAAAGAAAAAGGGTAAGTGTGGTTGACAATTGAAGTTGCAGAAGCTGTTAAGCTATAAAGCTTTATAATGTGCTTATCAACCTCTTGAATCCCACGTCTGACATATCTGTGGATATTTATTTCTAACTCTTTGAGGAAAGAACGAAATTAACTGTGAGTGCACCTTTCCTAGTTCTTTGGACACTCAAATTTGGATGCATGAGAAGGAGGGTGGGGGTGAACCTTCAGCGGTTTTGAGGAAACCGGTTGTGAAAGACTTGAACTTCCTTGGTGTTCCCAAATGCTATAGAAGCCATTTAAAACGGTGACATGTGTCCCGTATGGTAGCAAGCTGTGGGCATTTGGTGGCCTGACTATGAATAAACCTGCGCGACAGTAGTAGGTTATTAGTGCGCTTTGACACCTTCATTCTTCTAGCACAATGTATGCTTAAACATAGCTCTTTACGGAAGAAGTAGTTGGGATAGTCTAGAAGGTTCGACGTGCTCGTATGAATTTAGACCCCAGGGTAGTGATATTAGTAAGTAAGTAAGCTAGTTGGAATGAAATCTTGGGGTCTAAGTATACTCGTATCTGGCAAATAAACATCACTTTCGAGGAGTGTCTGTAGCACTAAAATAACAACAATTGTCAGCAAGCTACTTCCTGACAGAAATGCGAGTTAGTCAACTGCAATCTTCTTCTTTTTTTTCAACACGTGCTCCTCGGCACAGACACGGGGCACATTTTATTATTGGTGGGTCTCCAAATTAGTTCGATCATATAAATGGGTAAATTAAAAACACAGAGTTTCTTTAGTTGTGACTTCACACTTATTTGTGGAACACTTTACTCAATTACTGCGTGTGTGGTGGACATTTTAAATTTATTAAATACTAGCCTTAAGGCTCCATTACTGATACTTAGCATAGACTTGACTTGGCTGCGAACTGTCACTTACAGTTCTGATAAATGAACATTGCATGTTACTGATACTCAAAACTTAGCTTGACTTAGAAGTCTGTTGAATTTTGATTTTCTATGTAAAGTTCTAAGTGACGTTTACATTTTGAGATGCCATTGTTTGATTCCATTTCATTTTGACATTTTGTCATACAAATTGACATTTATTTAAAAATAAATTTCAACGCTGATTATGATGCCAGATTTATGCGCCAAGTGGAGTATAATCGTGGCTAAGTTGCCGAGTTTACGCCAAGTCAAGTCAAGTCTATGCTAAGTATCAGTAATGGGGGCTTTACCGGCGTACGTTGTAACGCCCGAGATCGAAATAAAGTTGCATTATTTTTTCTGTTCGTTTGTTGATAATTTAGTTTATTGTTCTCTGAATTGAATTGAATTTTGTACGTATATTTGGTGAAATTTTCATTTAAAAACATTTTATTATTGTATCTTATTGTAATGCATGTGGGTACACAATATTTTTGGTTTTTCGTTCGGTGCAAAGATAAACAAATTTTTTGGCGTTCCAACTCTAGAGCAAGCAACATATAGCTGGCCCATGGGAAAAGCACGGACTCTCTAAATTAAATCCCGCAACAGTAAGCGATTGTCCTTGTGCTTTGTTGATTGTAATTGCAAAAGCAAGGCGTGCAGAAAACTGTAAGCGCTTAAAATTGAACGGCAAATCTGTAGGAATCATTGGGGCAGTGGTATGAGCACATCTTCACCTTCGCTTTTACCGCTGATGATTGTTGCTTCGATTACATTCGGCATTAATTTCTTAACGCAAAGTCTGGTTCCATTGCACAATTTTGGTGGGTCTTAATTCCGAAGAAGCTTGATTGGTGAGCCAATTTTCATAGTTAATATATGCGGAGGCATTCCTTTTGGTTCTAAAGAGCTTAGAAATTCAATAGGATAATTCACAATTTGACACACAGTTACAATGTGTCGATCGATTTATATTTCGTTACTTCACCAGGAATTTGGTTTTGAATGCGATCATTGATTTTGTTAACATGATCTTTTTGGGAGTTAAGGTTGCTCGTTTGCATAGCCAAAAAAAAATATAAATTTAAAATTCTTAATTCTGAAATATGAAAAACTTCGTCTTTATCGAAGGAACCTATAGCCAACATTTGGTGATGATTGAAGTGTGGAAATACGTTTCCATAGGGAACACAGAATTTGATTTTTATAGAAGATGTATATAAACTGAAGCTACCAAATTTTTTTAACGGCAGCAGATTACTAAACGTCCAAAAGGAATAACAGCCAAACTCAACAAAGCAGTCAAACTTTAAGTGTTAAAATAACCTAAGTTTATACGGCAGCCATAGTTCTGAAAAACCCCATTTGTAGGGAAGGTGCCACGCCCTTTTTTCCAATTCCACATTTTACTGGAGGTGTTAGGGCTTAACGTCATATAGCTCCTTACCAATGTTCACTATCCTGCCATTACTACATCCAGAGATATGCAGTATGATATATTTCCATTTGTATGGGAGTTGCCACGCCCCTTTTTCCCAATTCCACATTTTCTTGGTGGTGTTAGGGACTGACCTAACTTACTGAATTTCAATGTTCTGGGATTTATACCTTCAGAGTTATGCAGTACCAAAGATTTCATTATATGGAGGTGCCACGCCCCTTTTATATATCCAAATTATTTTTAGCCTAAAACCTTCCCGTTGATCGAAGGAACCTATAGCCAAAATTTGGTGATGATTGAAGTGTGGGAAATACGTTTCCATAGGTAATACACACACAGAATTTGATTTTGTATATAAAGATATATCCGAGATCCAACTTCCAAGGTACCAGCAAACTTATTTTTGGTTTGGAGACGGATCCTTTCTCGTATTCTTACACTAGTTGAAATTCATTACTACCCTTCGTCCTGCAAATTTTTGTTCAAGAGAGATATTATTGGCAGTACGAAAGCTTTTGTTAGCCTTGCTCCGAATCTGTATGTACGTCTGATGAGAGCAGCAAAATTAAAGCAATAATGAAAAGGAGTAAGACAGCACATTGCCCAGATGGCAAGCCCGGGGAAGGTTCTGCCGATGTACTTGGAGGGTTTCCTCCAAACTTTTTTTTTGGTTTCTTGAAGGAGGAAATACTTTAGGCGCTAACTGGGATGATTTAAGTCTCCCTGCGAGACCCTCCGAGTGTAGGACTCCTTCTTCCTTGAAGGGCTACCCATTAAAAGCCAGTCTCCACGACCTGCGCAATTCCCCGTACATAGGATTATATTAATTAGGACTGCATTACTTAGGCTACGGGTTCGAGGTCCGTGAGCTCCATGGCTACTTTCACGCTAACGAACTTAGCATCCATCTTCTATAGTTCCTCGCACCGATCTACAGACTATTTTAAAGCAAGCAGTTAGTTGACCTATTTAGGTCTTTTTCTATGGAACAAAAAATAGATTTTTACACCCGAAAGACCGATAATACCGAACAATGATTGATCTGCTCTTTACGAACAGTGAATCCATTTCATGTGAAAAATTGGAAGAGAATCAGATTTCTGATCACGAAACCATACAGTTCAATATCAAGTTAGACAGAGAATTTCAAATGAGAGCTAAAAGAACCATAACATCTTGGGAATATATGCATGTGATAGTCTTGTCAACCAATTACGACAGGTTAACTACTCTGGCTTTGAGAATCTCAGTATCGAAAACAAGGTCTCATTCCTAAACAATACATTATCGAATGCAATGACTACATTAACATACTCAAAGAAATCTCTGTGAAACTTATGAACAAATGGTACGACTCTGAACTAGCGAATCTGCACAAATATAAATTCATTCTATACAAAATAGCTCAAAGAACAGGTGAATGGAACGAATACAACCTTAGAAAGCGTAGGTATAAACGTCTGATAAATATTAAAAAGGCCCAGTATATGGAACAAAAAAATCACACATAATGTTGGGGATAGTAAGGCAATGTGGAAGCATTTGAAGAAAAGCATATGTATATTCAAAGAAAATAATGGAATCAATAAAATATTGATAAACGACCAACTATATACTCAGGAGAGAATAAATAGTCCAGTCCCTCAATAACTATTTCATTGACAGCATATTCGAAATCAGCTCGAATATTCCAGTTAATAACAATAACGTAGCATTTTCGGCTGTTGAAAATAGCACTCTTACTTTCAAATTTCAGAAGGTATCTGCAAGCGATATACTAGAAATAGTAAGTAAATTCAAAAATAAAATAGGAGGGAAAAAACTTATAACTGAAGGAGTCATAAGAGACTCTATAACATACACGGGATACTTTTATACTCAAATTGTAAATGAAAGTCTAGACAAAGGGGTAGTTCCTAACCTATGGAAAACTTCAATTGTGGTACCAATAGAGAAGTCAAGAATACTATAAGATCTGATGAGATAAGACCTATTAACACGTTAGCGTGTGAGGAAAGATACTGGAAACTGTAGTTGAAACCCAGCAAGTGAAGTACCTAGATGATAATAAAGTTTTATAACCGCAGCAATCAGGCTTTCGGAAAAACATTCTTGTGAAAGTGCCTTGAACCTTGTTTTAGCTAACTGGAAAGAAGATCTGAGCAGAAATAAACATATAATAGCTGTATTCCTAGACTTAAAACGTGCTTTTGAGACTATTGATCAACATTTATTGCTAAAAAACTTTATAGCATAGGTGTTACTGAAACGGAGCTAAAATGGTTCCAAGACTTTATCATGAAGAGAAGTCAAAGAACTGTAATTGGATCATCACCGTCTGAAAAAAGAGAGGTGCCTGTTGGCCTTCCGCAAGGGTCTGTCCTGGCACCTATATTGTTTAATATCTATATTAATGATATAATCAATTCTCTAAAGTACTGTGATATTAAACTTTTTGCTGACGCTACATTGTTGATGTTTAGTGGAGATAATATCACTGAAATATATATAAAATTACAAAAAGACTTAAATAGAGTATATGATTGGTTATGCTCGAATAGATTGAGACTCAATATAAGCAAAACAAAATTTATGGTTATTTCAAGAAGGAATTTCAAAACAATCAGTTACCACTTCTTCAACAAACCGAGCTATGCGATTTATTCTTAGGAAACGCTATGACACACCTATCAGAGATATGCTCGCCACTCTAAATTGGCTAAGCATTAAACAGGTACTGTTTTCCCATACGGTGAATTTTATTAGAAACATAATAGAAGGCAACTTGCCTGATTATTTGAAAAGTAACATAGATATGTAAGAAATGTTCAATCCATAAATACAAGAAGAAGAATGATTTTACTCTACCTGCTTATAGAACAGAACCAGACAAACGTAATTGTACTATAAAGGATTAAAACAGGATCAACGAATTACCAAATGATGTTAAATCTAGTAACATAAGGGAATTTAAACACAAATTGTACAATTACTGTACAAACACTGTCATTCTAGTGCAAGGTGGGCAAACTTTCGTATCACCAATAGCATTGCATACATCCCGATTACTCTACGCTGGCACTAGGAAGCTTTCCCACGTATGAAAAAGTAGCCGAAGCTCATACTGTAACGCATCACTCAACCAAATACATAAGTGCATCGCCGTTCAGATGTTGCTTCGCATTTAAATACGTTAACAGCGTCAGATACAACTGGCAAAATCCTTGCACTGGTGTCTTTCGTCTGCTACCCATCTCTCACTCCATTTGTGCAGTCAATAGATGCAGATAAATTAATTTAATTAGATTATATTTTAATTACTATATATAGGTATAAGCTAGGCTTAGTATAAGCTGTAAGAAATAAATAAATTAAATTAAATTAAATTAAAGTTGAATGTTGAGTGGTACATAGAAAATGTGTCGTATTAGATCACATAAGGAGTCTAAATTGTTAAAAAAATCATCTTCAGTGCTGAAAATGTAAAGTAATTGCAGTACGGGGATGATTAAATCAATAGAACTGCGTACCAATCTGTTGATGCTGTCGTTAACGATCTTTGACGATCACTTGTCATCATGACTGTACCTTGCCATATCACGCATATCGCAACGTGCTAATCATAACGATCTGTCATAATTCCATCATGCATTTTTGACAAGCATTCGTACAGAATATTTATGAGTCCTCCGGGTCCTGTTTAAGGGAAACGCAACTACATAAACGCACACAGTGGCTCACACAAAGCTACAGACCGATTTAAAGTCGAATATTGAGTGGCACGATCAGCTACTGCATAGCGCATTGTTGCACGCCACATATGCCATTTGTATGAATGTTGCAAGGCAAAAAAAAGAAACATAAGAATAAACTTACGCACCAGAATATAGAAACCAATGTACGTTTGTGTGTTCATATGTATGATAGTCAGTTACTGCAATAGAATTGAGTGTTACAGGTACATACTACGCAGATAAATGTGAATGCGATCGCACAAAAATATCACACGATTTATTGGAATCACGTCGCCCATAGCAATAGCCGCAAAATCAATTCCATAACTGCTGCCAATGCATCTAAAGAGGAAGTACGATAGCCTAGCAGTAGTGGACGAGTTGTTGGCACAGCTCGACTGGACACTGGAGCTGATGTGAGCATGCGATGAGAATTCGCATTGACATTTTCTGCTGCATTCCAATTTTAAGTTTTTCATACCAAAATTGTCTGTCAACTGATGGTTAACCCCTTCCGCGATATTGTTGCCATATGGCAACAGTCAATTTTGAAAGGCCGTCAACACTCTTTTGTAAAAAATATCAACTTTTTTCGTACATATTTTCAAAAGTTGAAGTTTAATGGTTTAAATAGAAATAAAATAAATTATAATCGCCCTTTAAAATTCTTTTTTGCTCGAAGCTTTAAAAGTCGTGCTAATTTTAAAACTAAGCTTGTTGCCATAATATATCGTACTGGTAGCATAGAGACGTGTTCTTGTTTCCGGAAAAATAAGCGACAGAGTTATAGAAAAGATTTTGGAGAATTTCGAAGACTCAGATCTGTCAGATTTTGAGGAATCGGAATCGGAAGAAATATTAGAGGATTTATTTGAGGCATTTGACAATAATGAAACTTTCATGTGGAGGAGTTTTCTCGTCAAAGTCCGTATGACATAAGTATTACAAATATCAACGGAGAATGTAATGACGAACTAGTTTTGGATGCAAATGACTCTAGTCAGAAGCTCGTGCTTCGGACTATCAACCAAAACAAGTTATGACTGTCGATGGAAAAAGACTTCGTGGGCTCCTCCTCAACCTGTGATTTCTGAGTCTTATTCAAGTAATGATGTAAAACATCCAGTACAGTACTTTCTGCAGTACATCACTGTAGATTTTTTTTGAAGAAATAGTGCAGATGACAAACCAAGCCTCTCTTTTAAAAGATGGTCGATCATTTAACTTAACGAAGGAAGATTTTTTTACTTTTCTTGGTTTGGAGGTTATGAGCGTTACAATTGGTTATCCAGATCGGATATGTACTGGACAGTACCTGCAGATATTCCGGCATTTCGTCAAAATATGTGAAAGAATAGATTTCATTCCTTGCGGAACAACTTGAAGTTCACAACAAGTGATTCAGGCAATGACAAACTTTTCAGGATTCGTCCATTAATAAATATGTTTACTAAAAAGTTGTATACTATCCCCAAAGAGAATCTTTGTGTGGATGAAATGATGGTACCTTTCAGAGAAAACACTACCCTAAGACAATACATACCTAACAAGCCAATGGGGAATTAAATTATTATGTCTATGTTGTTCAAATGGCATGTTGTATATATCAAGGAAATATATCAAGGAAAATATACAGTTATTTCCGGACAAAATCTAGGATTTTGCTCCGATATTGTAATTCATCTCACAAGAAACATTACCGAAAACAAAAACTTTAAGCTATTTTTTACAACTATTCTCTACACTTAATTTGATACTGTACTTACAGAAAAAAGGTATTTGGGCTAAGGGAACAATTAGAGGAAATAGGTGTAGTAAAGTGCTTTGCTGTCTGAAAAGAACTGAAAAAGGAAGGAAGAGGTAGTTTTGATTACCGCATCGAAAGAGAGGACATTCTTTATGTCATAAGATGGCATGATGGAGGTATTGTCCAACTGATTTCATCAATATATGGCGCAGAGCCGCTTAAAAATGTGCAAAGACTTTTAGTTGAAAAAAAGACGAAAGTTGAAATAGCTCAGCCAAACATTGTGTACAACAAGAACATGGGAGGAGTTGATAAAATAGACTTTCTTTTTTCATTGTATAGGATATCGATATGGTCAAGGAAATGGACACTTAAACATTTGACCACTTTATTGGCCTGGCCATATGCAACTCATTGCTGGAGTACAGGAAGAATCTTGAGGGTAATAACAAACAGGGCCGCCGAGAGAAAATCCGGGCCCGGGGGCAAAAAAATACGGGTCCCATACTAAAATGAACAAATTATCAAAATAAAATTACCATATTTTACATATTTATATTATATATTATATTCAATGAATATATAGTTACGAACTTTAATTTATCTAGAGGTGAATAGAGGTGTGAAAACTAATGAAAAAATAAGTACAGTTTATTACTTATAGAGTTTTATTTAAATATTGCATTAATTGTATTAAATAAATTTCTTTAAATTGCAATACAAATATTTTTTGATACTAATTTGGTATATTAAAATAGTTTAATTAATACAAGTGGGCTTTCTTTACCTTAACAGCTGCGAAATTATATATGATAGTGTCAAAATCCAACTCTCTCGCTGTTGGTTCTTCAATACAGAGCACTCCAAGTTCTGTACGGTGTTCTTGAGTTGAACGCGATCGATGGAAGTTTTTTCTTGCAAGACACTGAAGGAACGTTCAGAACTAGCTACTGTAACAGGCATGATGCAAAAAATACGTAGAGCAGCACGAATGTTAGGAAAAAATGTAGCTAGATTTAGAGCATAGATAGAATCCAACAATTCAAATGGGTAAGTAAATGTGCTTCAAGTGGCTCATTCCATCCCCTAAACTTTTGGAAACGTCTGAATTGTATTTGCTGACAAATTGAACGGAATTTTTTCGTATTGCAAACCTCATCCATGTATCCAAATTGCCACAAAAAAGAAAAGGTGTTCTTCAAAATTTTCATGACAGCAAACCGTTCGGTAATACCTGCAATAATCAACTATGACCAAAAAGGTGTTGTTTTTGAAATCAGTCTCATTATCGTCGTTGATCGTCTCGTTCTCCAAAGCCGACAAAGCCGACGCCTTATGCGGGGTGCAAACACGTAAGAGATTTATAAAATTTGTCGAGATCTATTGCTAAATAAATGATTGCTATCTACGAAAGGTGATAAAGGTGTGGTTTGTTTATTATCTGTAAGCAAAAAGCTGGAGGCTTGGAGGCGGCCACCGTGGTGTGATGGTAGCGTGCTCTGCCTATCACACCGTATGCCCTGGGTTCAACTCCCGGGCAAAGCAACATCAAAATTTTAGAAATAAGGTTTTTCAATTAGAAGAAAATTTTTCTAAGCGGGGTCGCCCCTCGGAGTGTCTGGCAAGCGCTCCGAGTGTATTTCTGCCATGAAAAGCTCTCAGTGAAAACTCATCTGCCTTGCAGATGCCGTTCGGAGTCGGCATAAAACATGTAGGTCCCGTCCGGCCCAATTTGTAGGGAAAATCAAGAGGAGCACGACGCAAATTGGAAGAGAAGCTCGGCCTTAGATCTCTTCGGAGGTTATCGCGCCTTACATTTATTTTTAAAAAGTTTGGAGCGGGCCCCTCCAAAGCCCGGCCCGGTGTAAATGACCCCAT